>CAUOFW020003184.1:0-39342 GCA_963454935.2 Ilex paraguariensis | reverse complement strand
ATTATTATGGTTTTAAACTCATGTTTCTCATTTTATGGGAACAGGGTGTGACACACTAGATATTGATATATGCTTAAATATTGCTTTAAAATCTCGATCATTGAATATTATGATTATGTTTCAAAAACCTTGTTCTAGTCAAAATGAAGTCCTTGTTCAAAGTGTAAATAAAACATATATTTGTACTAGCAATGCGCCACGTGCGTTGCAAGTGACTAATTTTTTTTAAAAAATTAATAAATAATTATTTGGTATATATGTTTGAATTAAATATCATCTCAATTTACCAAATTTATTTTTTCATTGCTCATGCTCCATTATAGAATTTTTGAAAATTTTGTATATTTTCAAGATTGGTTATTCTAACTTTAAGAAAAATGATCGGTTATTATTTGATATAACATAGTTTAAAAAGTTTACTATAACTAAAAAATTATATAAAACTATATATACATTATTTTTTTCTTAAAAATAAATGGTTTTGATGAAAAATAAAATATACATACGTAGTCATAATATTATCTTTATAAATGAGATGAGTAATATTATATTAATGGAGTTTTTGAAGGTTTTTTTTTAATATTTTGTTAAAACTTATAATAATGCATATATTTTTGAAGAGTAATATAATAAGTCAAAAAGTTTCATAAAAATTGACATTTATAAATAAAGAATAAATAATTAAAAAATTAATTTGATTAAGATTTTACTTATAAATCATTTAATAAAATAAAAATAATTATCAATAAATTAATCATATTGGAACCTTACTGTATTAAGATTATCTAGGTCAATTGTGATAAAATTTAATATACAATGCTATAATCTATATAATAAAGTAGAGTTGAGTTTGAATCCAAGAGACAAAGAGTGGTTCAGATCGTTTTGAGACAAAACATAAGCACATCCGACGGACAATGTAATCTCAACATAAAAGACGGTTCAGATCATTTCAAAAATTTTGATCTAACGGTATATTGTGATTACCGAAATTAGTTTCCCCGCCCAACAAAATTCCTGTTTTAATTATAAGGGCTTTTTGCTTGACTGACGCCCCAGTCTCCTCTGATTCCCCCATATCTTCCCCTAAAATCTCTCTCAGAATCCTTCTCAATCTCATCCTCTGCCTTCCAAACTCATCCCCCAAAATCTTCCCCTACTCATCCCCAAAATCTCCAAAATCTCTCATGCCCAGCTCATCCCCAAAATCTCTTACGCCGAGGTATCTCAGTAATTGCTCTAACAATTTGTCTCCTCCCTTTCTCTCTGGAGTCCAACTCCGGCGACCCAAATATTCCAACATTCACCACAACTCTCACCATGCTTTTCCTAAACCCTATTTTTTTTTTTTTGAAAAAAAGGAGGATATATTGAAATGAGCAGAAATTACAAGAAGCAAGGAAGCCGGGCTTTAACAAAAACAAGGAAGCCAATGTGGCATAAACCATCAAAAAAGAAAAGGACATAAAATGGGACATGAAGGCCAGCAAAAGCCAGCTGAGAGTCCAGCTGAAGATCCAGAAAATTCAGCTGGAGGAAAGCTGGAAACCCAAGAGACAGCAACTGCGAGATGATGAAAACCATGAGGAATGAACATAAGCCCAGAACCAACACAGCAACTGAGAGCCCGCTGAGAACAAATCCCCAGCTGACTGCCGAAGGAAGCAGCAACAGAGAAACCCACAGCAGCAGACCAATAGCCAGCGTCAAGCAGATGAAAGAACCGCTGAGAGACCATGAGAAAATCAGCAAAACCAGCTGAAGAAAAAGAGACCAGAGGTGGCCAGCAGCAGCGACAAGAAAGCTGTGCACATGAACCATTGACACCAACAAAACAGCACAGCAATCACAGCAGCAAGTGGAGCCCATAAGAACCAGCAGAGAACCACAAAGAAATCATGGAAAACCAGCTGGAAACCCGTTGAGACCAGCTGGAAATCCAGCTGAAAACCCTCTGAGCAGAACCGTGGAAAGCCTTCAATGTTTACCAAAGATAAAGTCTGATAAAACCAGCTGTAGCAACAAAATGAGCCACGATCCCCAGCTGAAATCAGCACAAAATCCAGCTGAGATCCAGAAAAAACCAGCTGAAAGAGCCCATCAGTAGCCGCAAACAGGCTGTCCATGTGAACAGTAGCGTGAACAGTGTGTCATGACCAAAAACAGTTGAAAACCATCTGAAAATCACCCACAGCAGCTGCAATATCAGTAGAGGTCAGCTGAGAAAAACCGCCAGCAGCAGGAAGCAGACTGTTCACGTGAAC
The DNA here is from genome assembly GCA_963454935.2 of Ilex paraguariensis. NCBI lineage: Eukaryota > Viridiplantae > Streptophyta > Magnoliopsida > Aquifoliales > Aquifoliaceae > Ilex > Ilex paraguariensis. The sequence continues at coordinate 37,078 of CAUOFW020003184.1, read as the reverse complement.
AGTCGCGTGAATAGTACTCCCTGACCAAAAACAGCAAAAAAGCCACCGGAATGTCCCCCCCAGCTGCATTTAATGTACAAATGTTGCCTAAGCTTCCCAGCAGGGTAAAGGAAGCAAACACACCAGCTGCGAGAAGCCAAGCAATGAGAAACAAAAGCCCCAGCCCGATTGGATGATTCATAAGTAAAAACCAAAGAATCAAAAATTAGTAAACTTTTTCCTTGACGTTTTAACACCTTGTTGATCCTGGATCTGAATTAATTTTGCCCGGAAAGGAATCTTCAAATCACGTGTGAAATCCGAAGAGGCACCCTCCAAAACAGCAAGGTTTGCAAGACAGTCAGCTAAGCAATTTGCTTCCCTGTATACATGAGCCAAACTAAAATTCATGCCCTTCAATAACTCCATGATCTCATCACAAATCTTCCAAAACTTCCGGGCCCTCATGTGCCCTTTCATCACCATTTGGACCATCACCGCTGAATTAGTTTCAATCAGAAGGCCACAGTCTAACAGCCCATAACTTCTAAACAACAATAAACCATCCTTGAGTGCATAAAGCTCAACCTCCATGTTTGAACAAACCTCATAGAAAAAAGAAGCAGCCAAGACAATGTGCCCCCATTCATTCCTTACCACAGCTCCAGCCCCAGCTCTTCCAGGATTTCCTTTCGATGCCCCATCCACATTTAGCTTTAAAAAACCGGAGGGAGGAGGGGACCAGTTAATCCAAATAATTTTTGGTTCCAGTTCCTGCCTCATCTCCACCTTTAAGGCCCTCAAAAGATCCATCCCCATCATGCCTTCCTTTGCCTTGGGACGAGTACCATAAGCCCGAAGACGCAAAGAGGAGCAAATATCAAGAAAAACAGCATGGGCCGAAAGTGAGATATCTTCATAGACTCTTCTGCATCGCTCCCTCCATAGTCTCTAAAAGACCACCAGTGAAGTACCTCTTAATAGGTTATTGCTAACAGAGTTTTTTTTTTAAATTCTGATCAACCTCATCATACGAACCATGGGAGATTCAGCCGAGAAAATCTGAAATCCACAAAAGGCAGCAAGCTTCCCCCAAACCTCTTTAGTAAAGTTGCATTGTGTGAATAGGTGAGTCGTAGTTTCCACTTCCTGATGGCATAGAGGGCATCTACTGGCCAATTCAACGCCAATACGTTGGAAATTTGAGTCCACCACCACAGCTTTCATATGTATCTTCCATCCCAGCAGTTTTGCACTTGGAAAGACAGATTGGTTCTAGATCGCAGAGGTTATAGGCACAGGGTTATTTGAAGTTCTCACCGCCTGCCAAGCTGATTTGACATTGAACTCTCCCGACTCGGTTAATTTCCATATCAATCGATCTTCTTTGCCACATAAACGAATCCCAGAGTTATGGATTTCGTGCTTTAATTGCTCAGAAATCTGGACTCCCAATAACTGCCACTACCAGTCCCCTCTTGCCCATATCGCATCTAGACTTAGAAAGCTCGAGGGGGAGACATCGTGCCTGAGCAATAAAGGGCCAGATCCTGCCCAGTTCGTGCACCAAAAATCCACAGACTTCCCGTTTCCCACCAAAACCTAGGAGTTCTCCATAACCAAGCAAAAGAAAGGTTGCAGCATTCGAAATGTACGAGCTTTTGCAGTGCCCAGACATCATAACATGTGTTTGCCTTTTAAGAATTTTGCTCTAAACATGTTCGCCCAAAGAGAGTCACCCTTTAGAATTCCCCATACCTGCTTCCATCGAAAAGCAGTTTGGATGTCCTCAAATTTACGAATTCCAAGCCCCCCTCTTGCTTGGGTCTTAAAATATCTTGAAACTCAATGCCTTTTCCTCTCCCCCATCCTGCCTGACCAAATAAAGGAGGCCATCAAAGACTTCAACTTGACCAGGATGCCTTTGGGCACCCTAAGACAAGAGAGCAAGTGAATAGGGACTGCACTGAGGACCGATTGAACCAATACAATTCTGCCCATGTTTGATAGCAAGCATGCATACCACCCTTCCAATTTAGCCTTGAATTTTAGAACCACTTCCTCAAAATCCCGGAGTTTATATCTTCCTCTAATTATGGGGCAGCCTAGGTAGGTGAAGGGGCATTGTTTAATTGGAATTTGTGCAATTTTGGAAAGTGTCATTCTCCTGACCAGGGGAATTTTGGAGGAGCAGATTAAGGAACTTTTCTGCTTGCTTATTCTCTGACCAGAGCACTCCTCGTATCTTGCCAAAAATCTCACCATTTGTTCCATGGATAGTTTATTCCCCCTAAGAAACAACAGAGTGTCATCTGCAAAAAGAGGATGAGAAATAAGAAGAGCACCCCTCCCTGCATGAAAAGCCTTGATTCTGCCTTCACCATACAGCTTCATCAAGCCCCTGCTTAACACTTCCTTGGCCAAAATAAAGAGAGCAGGTGAGATTGGGCCACCTTGTCTCAACCCTCTAGACGAAGGAAAATTGCCAAATCTTTTCCCATTCAAGCAGACCGAGAAGAATTGGTTCTTTAGGAAGTTACCAATGATGGAAACAAATAAGTTTGAAAAACCAAAACAGCCCAAAGTTCTTTCCAAAAAGTCCCACACCAATGCGGTCATATGCCTTCATCATATCCAATTTAAGAATCACGTTGCCTGCTTCGACTTTTCTATCAAGCTCGCCCACCATTAACTGTGCTAAAGAAATACAATCCCCAATCCCTCTCCCTTTGACAAAACCGTGTTTTGCATTTGAGATCAGAGACGGAATGAGAGCCACAAGTCTATTGGATAGGACCTTCGTGAAGACTTTGTACAAAAAATTGCATAGGCTTATGGGCCTAAAGTCTGTGAAAGAGCAAGGCTTCATCACTTTTGGAATCAAACACAAGGAGTGTGGAGTTAACAGATCTTGGAATCACTCCCCCACTCAAGAAAAAATTAACCGCCTCCAAAAGGTCGCTTTTAACAATATCCCATGCTACTTGAAAGAATCTACCAGAAAAACCGTCAGCGCCAGGGACGCTTTCCACAGACATAGAAAAGACAACCTGTTTCACTTCGGTTAAGGTAGCAGTCATAGTCAAGATCTCGTTAGCCGCTGGTCCAACAAGTTTAGGAATAACCCCAAATAGCTCTTCATCAAGCCCATGGTCCTCTGACATGTACAGTTTAGCAAAAAAGGTTGTGGCCTGTTGAGAGATCTCCTCCTCAGAGTCACACCATTCACCATCTTCACCTTTAATCCTCATCAGTCTGTTCCTCACAGCCTTCCCTTTGGCCAAAGCATGAAAGAACTTGGTATTCCTCTCCCCGTGTAGTGCCCATTTTATGTTAGCTTTTTGTCTCCAGTACAATTCTTCCAACCTAAGTGTTTCCTCTAGATTCTTTCTTGCAGAGTAGTTATCATCCACAGAACGTTCTGCCTCTCGCAAAGCCAATTCCTGCATACTAATCTTTTCAAAAATGTTCCCAAACACCTCCTTGTTCCATTTTTTGATATTAAACTTTAGCATTTTTAGTTTGAGGAAGAAGTTCTCAGCGTTAGCAAACATTCTGTCCAGCCGTTGCCACATTCTCGAATTAGCCCCTCCGATTGAATACAGTCCCCAAATTCATCCATTGCCAACACAGATGGAGAGGCACCCCCCCATTCTTTCATTTGACCTCATCACAATGTTAAAATCCCCCATCACCAACCAGGGCATAGCAAAGGATGTAGAAATAACCTGTAAGTGTCCCCACAAGGGCCTCCTTAACAAGTAAGTCACAACAACCATACACCACCGTAACTAACACTGGATCAGCTCCCTGGTAGGAGACTGACACGGTCATAGCTTGTTCAAAGTGCAGCATGCTCTTAACTTCCAAGTTATCATTCCATAAAAGCCACATATTTTTCTCTGCCTTTGTGTTTGCCATAAAAGAATTTAACCCAACAGCAAGACCAAAATTCCTTAGTTTGGTATGGGACATTTTTGGTTCAATAACAGCGAGAAGACTCACCTTATTCATTACAATTAATTTCTTTAATTTGCTTCTTAGGCTCTCTTTTCCAGCACCCCTTACATCACCTTATTCATTACAATTAATTTCTTTAATTTGCTTCTTAGGCTCTCTTTTCCAGCACCCCTTACATTCCACATTAGGAAATTCATCATAAAGAATTTGTTTCATCATTACCTCTGGGACTATGCCCAGTACTGCAGTCGGAGTAGTTCACTGTTGTTTGGTTTAGCAAGATAATTCCTTGATCTTCATTTACAGTGGCATCTTCACTTGAATCAGCCCAATTTTTTGAGCTTTCTTGATCAGAGTAAAAGCCCCTGTCTGGTGGTTCTTTATCCCTCCTGAGTCCACTTTCGTCATCCACGGTGTAATTTTGTCTGCCTCTTAGCTCATACAGATGATCCACAAAGAAAGAAGATGAGGTAGGTGAATGAGATTGTTTATTTAACGAGCACATTACTGTACCTGCCATCTGTTGCACCTCTTTAGACCCTTCCGCCTGAGGTTGAGAAAATAGAGCATTATCCATACCGTTCTGTATACCCTTTTCACCTCTTTCGGGAGATACCTCCATTAATGACATTTCTTTCTCCTTTTCTGCGCCCTGTAACCTCTCCTCATCCGGTGTTACAGTAACCAAATCCTCCTTGTTTTTTGCCTCAGAACTTACAACAGTGCTTTTTTAAGTAATTGAATCCCCGTTATGATTTTCCGTTTCATCTTTTCCCTCCTCTGCGACATCCTTGCCCGAATGCTCTCCTCTTAACACATTAAATTTATTGGCATCCTCCTCTCCTCCTACATCTAAATTTATAGGATTCGAGAAACTGTGGTGCTTGGTGACCCTCTTTCACGGTTACTTTGGAATTCGCTTTTTTTGTGACTTTCTGCCATGCCTTATCTTTCCCCTTAAGGTCCTCGTCTTTTTTCGAGATGCCAGCTTTCTGCTTTCTTTCCTCCTTAGGGTTGTATGCCTGTTTGTCCACTTTGTTTTCCTCTTCCCTTTTGCCTTTACGACACTCGAGCATCCCATGGCCTTCTTTCAAACACCCAGCACAATACTTCACCAATTTTTCATAATTAATCTTTTGCCAACGCCCACTTGTTCCGCCAAAATCCAGCCAAAGACGAGATGGGTTATCAGCTAATAAATTAACTTCGACACATACGCTAGCCACACCTGGCCTAGATAATAGGAGGGTGGGTGAGTCAATTACAAGGATTCTCCCGATGGGACTCAAAATGTCCCGAAGGCTCTCCTTATCAAAGAGGTGAATTGGCAAACCTGGGAGAGAAATCCAAATAGGAACCACTGGTGGTTCAATCCCAGGCAGGAACTCCGAAAACCACTTGAAGAACCTGAACAAGAAGCCCTCGATGTGTGTTGCATCTGTGAAACCCGGGAAAATTTGAACTTTTTCTTAGAAAGGGTAAAATGGTAATTTGTCATCCTAATGCGTATTTAAAATACTCATGTTCTAGACCTCGGTTGAGGAAACGGAGTTCGCCGTTGGATTCGTATCGCAAAATCTAATCACCCTGTCAAATTTCGTCGAATTTCGAGATAGACGAATTTTTGCACGTTGTTCAAGGCAACTACGAGGCGAATGACATTTTAAAGGTCCCCAAAAATGAATTTTTTAATTTTTTTCTTAAAATCAAGTTAAAGTTCCAATACAATTAATTTTAACTAAATCTGAGGTATAACAAATCGTTTCGGAACGAAAAACGGACCCGGAAGTCTGAAATATGCGGTGCGATGTGGACCACACATTCAGGACTATAAATACCTACTTGACTTAAATATTTTGGAAAAAATATCTCATGTTCTTGACCCTTGGCCGGCCATAGAGAGAAGAGAATGAAAAGAGAGAAAAACAAGTAAGTTCTTCAAGCTTCAATCCAAGATTCTCGGAGTTTCGTCGGTCGGAATTCGTCGAGTCAAGAATCAAAGTTCATCTCCTCGACGAGGGTTACGTGTACGTACCAAGAAAAGTGGATTTCACCGAAGGTGCAAAGAAAAGACTTTGGAGGAATCAAAGGTTCTTGGGCTTGTTTTGGTGTTTTTTAGAAGTTCTACCACTTCTTACACGCTACAAGAGGTAGGGTTCGCTCCTACCTTGGTTTTATTCTTACCTTAAGTGGGCTTTTAGTGGCTGAAAATGGTTTATATGTGGGCTGTCCAAATAGACTGTTAAGGGGCTGAATTTTGGACTGTTAAGGGGCTGAATTACGGACTGTTTTGGTGCTGAAATTGGGGCTGTTTTGTGCACTAATTAGGGGCTGTATACAGACTGTTTTTGGGGCTGTTTTAAGGCCTACTTTGGGGCTATTTTGGGGCCTATTTTGGGGCGGTTTAGTGGCTAAATTTTGGGCCACTATGGGCTGATTTTCTTGTGGGCTGAAATATGTGCTATATTTTGTCTTTTAAATTAAGTGTGTTTTTGACATAGATTATGTGATAACATGCTTGTCAATTGTGTTGAATATAAATGTTGACACATGCTAGTTGATGTTTTGACATTGTGATGAAATTATGGGGATTATTAGCATATGATATAAATCGCCATGGTAGACATTGATGTGTAAAAATTGTTCCTTTGGCATGCATTGCAATATGAACAAGGAATTGGCATCACATTCATGGGCATGAGTCATGAGTGTGGATGTGTGTATGCATGGTTAATTAAACACCATTCTTGGTGATTAATGGGTAGACTCGAAAAAGTTAGGTTGAAAATCTGAATGAGTCACATGGTTGCATGAAAGAAAAACTTGTGTCGGGTATAGCAAGAAGGGGTAGATTCCCCCCTCGGGTGCAAGACTCGGCGACTTGGTTATACATTCCCCTGTAGTGAAATTCCAAAAAAGTGTAGTATGGTGTACGGAACCGGCGGTATAAAATCCAAAATCCGTTGCCCAACAAGACACAAGATTTTGATTTATAAAGTACTCATATAATGAGTAACACCCATTAATGATTTGGTTTTATAATAAAACAACTTTTATTTCAAACGATCATTTGGTGAATTTTTTCGTCAATTGACGGATTCAGTATACCTTGGCATTGCATTGTGTCGTGGGAGTCGATGATGACTTGGGTTTAAGTGTATGAGTGAGTATCATCTCATTTCATGGCATGACATGATTACATTCCACATTTAATGCATATTCTTGTATGGAATGATTGTTAAATGTTGTTTGTTGCTTATATACACCACATATGCATCTAAGGTGGAGAGTAGCCTCTAGAGGGATTATTCTACTGGGCGTTAGCTCACCTTATACTGCAAAACATTTCAGGTGGGAGAGATACATCGGTAGATGGCTCCAATTTGGACCCTCATGTTTGAAGAAAGCCGAATGTGGCTTTATTTTGTGATAATGTAAAACATTTGTGGAAATAATGTTTTGGACATGTAATATTTTGCAAATAATTGTAATAGAACTTATATAGACTATTGTTAAACTAACTTTGCATGTGTTGATATAAATATGGATAATTGGACCCGGTGTGGTCATTGTTGAATATTGGACCTCGGATGGGTCTTGTTATTATATGATTGCACAGGTTGAGTTTTTGGCAGAGCTTCCCGTACAAAGGAGACTCTGCCCGAATTTCATAAAAAATTATGGTTTCCAGTAAATGGCGCATAATGGCGTGATATCAAATTACTCGGTATCCACGGGTTGATGGGGAATCAACGGACCCCCAGATTTTGGGGTGTCACAGCATCCTTTAACCATGTCTTGACGTAATCCTCATTGTAATCAATGCGTGTCTTGGATCCAAGACCCCGACAGTGAAGTTGCCTTTCAGGAGCCATCTGGTAGTGATGAATTCCCTGATAACACCAACTGATGGTTAACCATATGCGCATTTTCCTATTAAGGTCTGGTGGAACTTCTTTGAGAGAGTTTGAGTTTCCTCAGAAGACCAATACATCCCAGGTTCCCCGTTATTGAAAACCACCCGTTTGGCTGGCCTAAAATAGGATGCTGAAGGCATTGGAGAGGAGACCCCTTCAATCGGCTGTGGAGACTGTGTATCCGAAGAGCTCGAAGGAGCCGAAGGAAAAATGAACACCAAAGGAGGCGAAGTTGATGGGGGTTTTTTTGAAAAGGGGAGCAAAATTTTTTGTAATATCAGATCCGGGTTGGAGATTGGGATTTGTGGGGAGGATACCAGAGGAGTTTGCGATTACCTGTTGCGATCCTGAAGCATTTGCACCATCTGCCCTAACTCGGACAATTGCACCGATTGTGGAAGGATTTTTGCAATATCTGTTGTAGATTGTAGATTCGGGTTTGTAGGAGGCATACAAGAGTTCTTTGTGACATCTTGCAACGTTGTTGAAGCTTTTGCCCCATTCTGAACATATCGGTAAAGTGTGCCGATGTTGACTGGGTTAAAGGATTTAAAGAAATCTTGGGGGTTGTGATGGAAATAAGGGAAACATCCGGTGGCTTAGGAGGGATTTGACTCTGATTTTGATCAGCAGTCATAATAAATGCGCAGAACAAAGCATAAAGATCAAGAATGCAGGAAAAAGCAAAGAAAACCTAGAGAGTGGTGAGAGCTTCTCTCACTAGAAAAACAATAACTGCCCTTGACTAAACCTAAACCCTAAAACCCTAAACTCTAAACACTAAACCCAAAATGACACAAAACCTAATGCAATACTAATAATGTCCAAACTATAGACAACCGGTGCCTGAAGATACCATCTAACATAAAAAAAAGTAGTTGATTTGGAACATTTCTCCTTCCATTGCTTGAATAAGAGAAATTGAATTCAATATGGGTTTTGCTAATTTTATAAAAAATTCTAACGGAATTTCCTCTAAAAATAGGAGTCCAAATAAATATCAACTTGTCACAAAATTTATATATCTCATAATCATACCTAAACCAATTACTGAACTCATCGTCATATTATAGTCTTGTCTAAACACGGCTATCTACAAATTACCACAACATCATAGTGATATTAACCATTAAAAATGATAAATAATGACCTTTTGGGAAAAAACAATGATAAATAATCGTAATTATACAATACACTTGTAGGTAGTAGCAAAATTGTAGTGATTGCTACTATCAATGTTTATTCTTTAACCTAGGCACACCTCATGGTAGCCATCCTCTTGCCCCATCAACATGTCACAACAAACAATACAGATCCAAATTTTACCTAGACCAATAAAAAAAACTGTAATTTGGTGATTAATTATTAAAAAAAAGGAAATAGTACCATAGAATTTCAATGCTAGTAATTTGGTAAATGCATGCTTAAAGAAAACACGGCCTAAATTAGTTACTGCACTCACCATCACTGTGAAACCTGGGAAAAATTTTAACTTTTTCTGAAAAAAAATGGCAAAATGGTAATTTGCCATTATAGTGTGGGTTAAAAAAAACTGGTATTTTTATAGACCTCGGATGATGAAACGGACCTCATCGTTGGATTCGTCTCACCAAATCTAGTTACCCAGACAAATTTCGTCGAATTTTGAGATAGTCAGATTTTTTACGTTTTTCGAGGTGAAGGGTGTTCGATGACCCCTAAAAACGAAATTTTTATAAAAATTTGAAAATTTGAAAAATATTTTAAATAAATTTCATATAAAATATTTTGAGCTTAAATCGGTACGAAATTTAATCGTTTCGGGATAAAAACGGACTCGGACAAAGGACGACACTTGGCGCGACGAGGGCCAAGTGTTTAGAAAATATAGGCTGGATCAGACCCAAGAGCAAAGAAGAAAAAAATATAATTCTTCAAGCTTTTTTTCGCCGATTCTCGGAGTTCCGTCGGTCGGAATTCGTCGGGCCAAGAATTAAAGTCGATCTACGCGTGGGTACCAAAAACAAAGATTTTCACCGAAGATTCAAAGGGAGGATTTTGGAGAAATCTAAGTTTTGGACTTCAATCTTGTTCTTGAGGCTTCCTTCAAATTCTTTACGCTTCAAGATGTAGGGTTCCTCGTACTCGGACCTATTTCTAACCTAAGGTGTCCATAGGGTTCATGTGGGCTGTTTTGGGTATTTCTAATATTTTTCCATTATGATTGGTGCTATGGAAATGGGTAGGATCAATTCTAGTGTGAATTGGTAGTTAGAAAGTGCTAGTTTGTGATTTCTTGAATGTTTAGATAATTGGTTATATAAAAATCATATATTCTGATTTTTATTTTGTTTGAATGATCCATATAAAATCTTGGCTTGATTTTGGTATATGGAAGTATTTATGTAATCCCTTGGAAATTGGGATCATGTGGGCATGCTTTGTGTTTTATATTATGCCTTGTGAATTAAATGTAATATTAGCATGTATTATGTGTTATCATGTTGATGGAGTGTTGATATATGCTCTTGGATATATTGAACTTGAAATGGTTATGTGATTATATGCAAATGATATTAATTGTCATGGTATACAATGATATTTAAAAATTGTCATTTGGCATGCATTGCAATATGGACATGGAATTAACATCACATTCATGGGCTACATGCATGAGTGTGGGTGTAGGGTTGCATGGGGTGATCAACACCAACATTGGTACTTGATGGTAGGCTCGGGAAAGTGGGATGGAACGTCCTACGGAGTCGCACGGTGACATGCATAAGAAAACTTGTGTCGGGTATAGCAAGTAGGGCTAGACACTCCCTCGGGTGAAAAACCCGACCACTTGGTTCATACACTTATCGGCGGTGAAATTCCAGAAAAGTGTAACGGCGTACGGAGCCGGAGGTGCGATTCCTGAATCCGATACCCCATAAAGGCACATGATTTTGAAATATAAATTATTCATTTGATGGGAAACATCCAAGAATGAATTAGTTTTATGACATATGGTTGATTTCAAAATGATCTTTGGATGTGTTTCATCAAAGACGTTTGTTTTACACGTAAGTGTCGCATTGTGTTGTGGGAGTCGGTGTGGGCTCGGGATAGCATGCATGGGTGAGTTTCATCTCATTACTTGGCATGGCATCATGATTTTCCAACATTGTATTATATGTTATTGTTGGAGGGAATACTTGTTGTGAAATGTTGCATTTATACATTGCATATGCATTTTAGGTGATGAGTAGCCTCTGTAGGGATTATTCTATTGGGCATTGGCTCACCCTATACGGGAAACATTTCAGGTGTGGGTCATGCACCAATGGACTGCTCACAATCAGGGTCACATGGTTGAAGAAAAGCCGACTTGTGGCTTCCAATCCATTTTTTTTTGTAAAAGTAGATTTGTAATTAAATTTTAGCATGTAATGTGTAAAGGAATTGTAATAGAGTATATATGGACTGTTTTAATATAACCTTGCATATTTTGATATAAATATGATGATTGGACCCGGTGTGGTCAAGTTTTATGTATAAAATAGACCCTGTCTGGTTATTGTATTATATTGGACCTCGGATGGGTCATGTAAATGTTGATTGCACAGATTGTGTTTTGGGGTAGAGCTTCCTGTACAAAGGAGACTCTGCCCGGATTTCGTTAAATTATGGATCCCGGTAAATGGGACACAACGGTACGATATCGAGTTATACGGTATCCACGGGCATTCCGTGGGTTGATGGGAAATTAACGGACCCCATGAATTTGGGGTGTCACAGCTTGGTATCAGAGCCTAGGTTATACGATTTACCTAAGACTTGTTGGGCATTGAGACTAGACCATTGCATGCATTGTGCATCTCATCTTATGTGCTTAAATTGTTACATGTTTTATGCAACGTGTTATGTGAAACATGATTATTTGCTAAGTGATTATGTGAATGATATGCATGGTAAAAGGCACATGAAAAAAAAAAAAACACAAACACTAGGGTTAGAAAACATAACCTTGGGTTCAAAAAAAAAAGGAATGAATGGTATAGTTTTATGTGTAAATGTCTACTAGTAGGTGGCACACGCACTACTAGTGAAACAAGGAGGAAAATCTCCAAGTTTAAATACTTGACTTCTATCTTGGGATACTAAGTAAATGCTATGTTTCTATTTGACATGTGTGTAGATGGAAAATAGAGGAAGGGATAGAGGACGCGGTCGAGGCAGAGGTGGTAGGCGGAACAACAACCAACCACCACCGGCCTTTGACCAACAAGCCTTCATGGAGGCTATTGGTGCAGCGGCGGCTACCATTGCACAAGCTAGTGCTACAGCCGCTACTATTGCACAGACGGGTACAAGTGGGGGCCAAGGAGGCTCCAGTCATCTCCAGAAGTTCAAGGCACATCAACCGCCGATCTTTATGGGAGGGGCGGACCCGATGGTAGCTGATCATTGGTTCCGGCAGGTTGACAAGATCTTGAGGGCAATGGAGATCACCTCTGACGCCACCAGGATAACTCTAGCTACATTCCAGTTGGAGGGGGAATCCCAAGTATGGTGGGATTGGGTGAAAGACTCCAAGACTCCATTATGGGTGAAAGACTCCATTATGGATCCCGGTAAATGGGACACAACGGTACGATATCGAGTTATACGGTATCCACGGGCATTCCGTGGGTTGATGGAAATTAACGGACCCCATGAATTTGGGGTGTCACAATCACGTCGCATTCATGCTTCAGTATAACCATTTTATCAATAATTGCAGCAACATAGTAGTAATATTAAATCCAAAATTATCAATTGAAGCAATAAAAAAATCTATTGCAATAACAACGAAATTATACATGTTAAATCTTTTTAACATGAAAATTCAAAAAATATATAAAGACGCTCATGAAGAAAGAAAAGAATGACATTAGTTTGAAATGAGATTTATGCGAGGTGTTACAAATATATCACTAAGACATTATGACCTTTTTATTTTAACATGAAATATGACATATATTAAAGTCATTCGACTTGTTTTTACATAAAGAATTCATATTTGAAGTCCATTTATTTATTTAAAATTTTTAAAAGTAACCCTAAGTTATATAGAATCATAATTAATGACCTAATTAGCGTATTGGTGATTAATTTTTATACAAGTCGTCACATTACTAGTACTCAATGCCCTTACCAATGGACCGAGGAGAACAATGGTACTTGTGCAGACCTTGATATCATCATGTATGGATATTGGTAAACAAATGAATACATGCAACCCTTAAACAAAAAATTCGTCATAGCATTTCCGTCAAAAACCCAAATTTAGCATTTCAAACCTCAACCAAAACAATCAACAATTCTAATCAGACCAAACAAATCCTAAAAACAATGTACGAAATCAGTTCACATTCACCAAACAAAAACACAAAATCACACTTATGCCCACTTGCCTAGTTTACTAAACCCAAGTAGTGCCGAATCGAAATAGTGCTCAGGTAGTTGAATAAATAAGAAATAAAGATATAAAAGCCTTAACATGACAACTACTCCTTGTATAACCAATGCATTTCCTGACCAAAATAGAAATAAAAAGCATTACCACTTATAGGGACCTAAATAATTTTATTATGCAAATAAATTGCCTATTGTCCTAGCTTCATCTACCCCCTATCAAGTTAAAAAAAAAAAAACTTAACAGGCCGTCAACTATGTAATGGTCCGTATATCTAACTCGTAGAGGCATAAAAGATGGTTTTGCATATGAAAGACATCATCATTCGATGGTTAATTATGGTATAACATTTTTTTGTGATACAATATTGAATTAGTCACCCAATGAACACAAAGAATAACACTCTTAATTTAGTTGAACCACCGCTGCAAGACCACAAAAAATTAAAGCAGAATGGCTCCAAGGAAAAAAAATAGAGGGTTAAACTAAATTTCATCAAAATCAATAGCCACAAAAAAAATTTAGAAATGAAACATCCAATAGGAAACCATCAAACATTACAACGAAACCCAATGGCTTCGAAAAATATTGATGAACAATTTACTCGGTTTCCTTCGTCACAACATCAAAAATGTTGATGAACAGTGCATATTAAGTAAAATGACATAAATTAAAACACAAAAAGCATTTGATAGAATCTAGTTCTTTCTTTCCAAGCAGACAGTGCAGGTGAGAGCTTCTACTGTTTTTTCTGCGATGGACACGATGCCAAGCACGGGGAGGATGTTGATGGTTCAAAACGAGAGAGGAATACCAGTTTTGAGAATCAATAATTCTTTGATTTTTTCTCATTCTTTGTAAAATGTGGATAGTTCTTTGTAAATTTTTGGAGTTGGGTTGTTATGGAGGCAGATCTGTCTACATTTTCTTCCTTGTAATAATTTTTTAGAAATGAAATAAAGTGTTGATTTGTTTGAAAAAAAAATCCAGCTACTCCCAATAGATCACTTCCCAAGAATACATTCACATATCTATACTACTAATAAAAGTATCTTAAGTGAAAAAATTTTTATTCTCTATTTTACACTTATAAAAAAATTTAATTACCATATTATCTTTCCATAGTTATATATCTAAATTACAATCACGTCCTTATGTATTTAAATCTCCAATTTATCCTATAGCATTTCTTTTACTTCTCTATTATCATTGTATAAATATCAATATCTATAAAAAAAAAAATTTAACTGACTACATTACTCTTCAAAAAATATATGCATAATTATAGTTTTCAATAAAGTGTTCAAAAACTTTATCAATAAATCATACCTTTTTCAAATATATAGATAACATTATGACTATATATATGTATTTTTTTTGCCATCTATACTACTAATACAGAATGAAACTTTTGTCATAGCATAAAAAAAAATTTATTCACTATTTTACTCTTATAAAATATTTTAAATACCACACTATCCTTCAATATTTGAATATCTAAATTGTCATCATATACTTATATGTTTAAATCTCCAAATTACCCCTAATATCTCTTTTAATTCTTTATTTACTATGTATAAATATCAGTATCTATGAAACATTTTAATTGACTACGATACCTTTAAAACATATATGCATCACTATAATTTTAATAAAATGTTCAATTTTAAGAAAAAAAAAAACTTTATCAATTTAATATTACTCATTTTAAATATAAGGATAATATTATCCTTACATATGTGTATTTCTTTCATCCAAAATTTCAACCATTTAATTTTTAAGATAAAAAATAATCTTTTACGTAATTTTTTAAAAATAATTTATATTAAATCAACATAATTCTTCAATTACAATAAACTTTTCATATTTTATTAAGAGTTTATATAAAAAAATTATATTGTATTTTTAAGTAAAACTTGAATTTTAGAATTTTAATATTCTTTTAAAATATATATTATAAAGTAGTATATTATATTTTAAGGTGAATAGCACTTTTAGTGCCTAAAATATGCATGTTTTGTTAATTTGGTATTCATTATATCAATTTTATTAATTTGGTCCTCAAAGTATTTAGTTAGTGTTTAAATGATCTATATGCAGACAACTTGTTAAGTTTTTTATAAAAGTGATCAGGTGATACTATTTGACGGAATAACATGTGGTTATTTTCGTCAAAAAACTTAATTGACCATCTGGTTAAGGACCATTTAAATAAGAATTAAATATTTTAGGAACTAAATTGATAAAATTTATATACCGAGGACTAAACTAACAAAAAGTGCAAACTTTAGAGAACCAAAGTGTTATTAATCATATATTTTATCCGTATTACCCTAACTAATTATAGTAAGCATTAATAAGAATATTACACGTTTTTTTTATTTTATTCAATGAATTATAAGTTGAAATATAATCAAATGAATTTCAAATAAATTATTTTTATCTTTTTTTTATACTTAAAACAATGAATCGTTGAGAACAAACAATATTTTCAAATTATATAATATAATACGAGCAATAAAATATAATTTTGATAAACTTGAAATAATATTCAATGTAGGTACATATATACCTAATATTTTTTATTAATATTTTGTATATAAAAATTATTCACGTACAACGCACGTGGTGCATTATTAGTGTATAAAAATAGGTATATCACCACATTTTGATCATGGTAGAAATAACTTAAACATCTAAGGAAATCACTAGAGATAGAGAATTGTAAATTCAAAAAGAATAGGAATCACAAAATCTATCAAAAATTGAGTATTGACTTAATATATATCATATCGGATCAAAATCAAATATATCAAAACGCAAATTGAAAGCAGTTCAATCACCCCACTACGAATTAAAGGTTGTTAAACTCCACACTTTAGCAATGACCAGCACATATTCTCACTTTCCATCCCAAGAAATTTCAAGAGAAAATTTCTCACCCCGAAAATATGAAAAACAAATTTAATAAAGCAAAATTTTGAAAAGAGTCCACTGTCAAAGCATCTAATTCAAAATCAATTGGCTATGGGTAGAGTGACCTTTGAGTATAGAAAACACTCTAGACGAACGTAATTATTTGATGTGACATACGAGATCTCTTACTATCCTCCATCACGTGAAACCTTGACTTGCACGAGGGTCAACAACACAAGCAAACAACTATTCATACTTACATATTCAAATGGACAGGAGGCTTAACATATTCAACTAACACTCCTTGGATTTTGATCATATTTCATTGACATGCCCTCTGATTTTTGTAAACCCCAATAGTTTGTATATGTATTTCACGAACTACCTTATCATCACTCTCGTTACTAACAATAAAAAAAGTATGATGTGACTGCATATTTCCTTACGAATTACGATACTTACTCTTAGCTCTCTAAACAGAACAAGATTACACCACCATATAATGAAATTGAATATTAAGAAGGTGTTATCTTGATAAAATAAAATTGACTATTAATTTAGTGTCAATTTATTGTCGATTGATGAAATTAAACATAAATTTGATGCTAAATTAATAAGAGCAATGTTATTGGGACCAATGGAGTGATAGTGAAATGCATTTAATACTGGGGTCTCACCATTAAATACATGAGCAATGCTATTGGGACATAATTTGGAGACACAATAAGTTGTCACCAATGAAATAATAATAAATTCATTTAATGCTGCAATGAGACCCATCATTAAATATAATTCACTGTCATTTCATTTGTGACAACTCATTATGTCCACAAATTATGTCCATAAATTATGTCTCAATAGCATTAGTGTAAATACATTCCACTATCATAAATTGATCACAATTCATTATGTTCATAAATTATGTCTCAATAACATTAGTGAATTAATAAACTAACATCAATTTGATGAAATTGAATATTAATTTAATAAAATTAAATTTTAAATTGATACAATTAAATATTAAATTCGGTGTTAATTCACAAAATTGAATATTAATTGAATAAAATAAAATTAAAAATTAATTTGACATAACTTAAGGTTAATTTCATGTTGATTAGATAAAATTGAATACTAATTTAAAGTTAATGTAATGAAACTAAAGGTTAATTTGTGTTAATTTAATAAAATCTAATCACCCATTATCAGCGTCCACCCGCCCTATAAATATAGCTTGATACACTCCCAATTCCCAACGGAAAAAAAAACCAACCGCCTCTCTCTTTTTTGAAACATCCGCCTCTCTCTCTGGAAACCTCCCTCTTCGTTTCTCTCAAACAGGAGCTCACTCACCCTGCAACGGCCGAGACCGCCGCTGTACCAATTACCATTCCTCCGATTACCACCGCCGCGGTACCAATTGTCACCGCCGCTGCCACACTACCAAACCCATAACCACCGCGGCCACCTCTGGGACCACCACCCCTGGGCTTGTCGACGGGGACTCCGTTGGGCCCAGTGACATTGATGGCCATCGGATTTGATCGCCGATTGGGGGACTTCGCCTTCTCCGTAGGGTCTGATGAGCCCATAGCCCCATCTGGTCGTTGAAGCGGACCACCTTGCCCAATGATCTAGGGTTTCTTCCTCGAAAGAAACGGTTCTGCCGCCATTGCCAAATAATTTATGGAGATGTTCTGCTCGCTCGGCTTTCTTTATCTGTTGCTTTCTCTAATGGCCCTAACTCGTTTGAAAGGTGAGTGGATTAAAGATTTCTGAAATCTTTTGTTATCTGTTGTTCCTTTTTGTTCGGGTTATTAATTGATCTTTTCGTATTAAATTGGATTCTTAGGGTTTCGTTCAATCGCTTTTAGTGCTTAAATATTTCTATTTTCTTGAAAATAAGAATTTGTTGTTTGTCTCTCATTCATAAGTAAAGAGCTGGTTTCCTATTCTTATCCCTGTCTTGCGGTGTCAACTCATTTATTTTGTTTCTTGAATTTCTTTTTGCTGATTGTTGTGTTTCTTGAATTTATTTTCACAGATTATTTTCTTTCTTCAATTCCTCTGATTTTTTTCTTTCTTCAATTCTCTCTCTCCATCTGTGCGCGTGTATAGATCGATTTTTTCGGTAGTTGGAACCTTAACGAATCATGATCAAATGATGAAAGGTTTACCACACTAACAGAGGGAGACAGTTCAGATGCACAAATTTAACTGATTATGCGTTTTAAGGCATGAAATTGTCAACTTGTAAATGAGTTTTGGTGAAGACTAAATAAGTTTTTGAACTAAATTGTTTTTTAACTCACAGGAGGAAAAAAGTTTTGCATGACGGTTGATACACGGACTCAGCAGGAGCCAGAATCCATGCTTGCGGCAATGTTCCGTGTTCGCCACACTATCTGCCAGGATTCTGAGAAGGTATATATGCACACACAAATACGCCCATAGTCTACATTTGGTAAAAGTCTATTGTATTGTTTAAGGTATTGTTTGTGTATTTATTTCCTTTTAATACGTCTACTTTTTTCTAATCAGCTATTGTATTATGTCTACTGTGCTGTTCACATATTAGTTTCCCCTATAATAGGGTGATTTCTGGTTTTTTTTGGCTCCCATTACTCCGCCAAATGTGCATCCTATTTCTTCCCTTGGGTTTTCTCCCTCTTTATTGTTGTGGTATGGTTGGTTTGGTTGCTGATCTGAGTTTCTTTGAAGTAGGGGACTGGGCATACAACACTCAGAAAGAGAGAGCAAAAGCTGCTAACATTCCCAGAATTCGCCTTCTTGGGCTATCTGACTTTAGTAAGAAGCTGAAATGACCATCTTCTTCGCCTTAATTTTCCAAACTTGTATGTAGAATCTACCAATTACTCACGTCATGGAAACAAAACACTTTTTGGCAAACTGTTAGTCTTCTGAAGGAGGGAACGCCGTATTGCATGAGTTGTTGGTATCATATACACACACACACACAAATATCTGTATATCTCTAATTCCTAGGCTATAGGATACATAAGTGTTTCATTTGCCATTTATTATCCTCTCTTTGCTTGATTGCAGTTCGCCTCCTTATTAATGTTTTACCTAACCTTTAAGTGCTTAGCATTTCTTTGATAATATTTTTTCTATCATAGAAATTATATTTTATTTATTTTTCTATTTTCTTTCTATTAAATTGTTAAATGTTTGAAACAAAATTGAATTATTTGGGTTTATTGTTATTTTGCTTCACCTCCTCATCATTTTCCTCCTATTTTTGTCTCTTGTTGTTTATTTAGATTTTGATATTTATGTACGTAACAAATCTATTTTGTGTTTTGATTTCAGTTGTTTGTAGAATGGATGTTTACTTATGAAAGATTAAGAAGAGTTGAACTAGATAAGTTTGCAAAGCGAGCTTATGATTGAAAAGATAAGTATACTTATTCGTCCAAGTTTCGTTGACTTTCTTCTATATGTAAAATATGTTTTACACTTGACTATTTCTACTTGTTTTTGTGTTTCTTGTTTATTATGATCATTCTTTCTATGGTTTTTATCCCCCAACACTCTCATTATCCGATAGGTTTCTTTTCATTTTTCGTTGTTATTTTCATGTTTTACCTAACCTTTAAGTGCTTAGCATTTCTTCGATAATATGTATTTTGTTCGCTTTTGTATTATAGAAATTATGTTTTATTTCTTTTTTTATTATCTTTCTATTAAATTGTTAAATGTTGGAAAGAAAATTGAATTATTTGGAGAGAGAACAAAAGGATAACGCATGGAAGAACATTAGAAGTTTGTAGCATGTAGAAGATGCTAATAGAACATAGAATTCAAAGAGGGTTTAGGGCTTGGGGCTTATGGCTTTTGGGGTTTAGATGTTAAAGGTTTAGAGGTTTAGGGGATAGGGATTTGGGTTTATTGTTCTTTTGCTCCACCTTCTCATCATTCTTATTCTATTTTTTTCTCTGATTGTTTTTTGTTGTTCTTTAGATTTTCATATTTATGTGCCTAATAAATCTATTTTGTGTTTTGATTTCAGTTGTTTGTGGAATAGATGTTTGCTTATAGAACTTATGTTTTATTTTTTTTTTTTTTTATTATCGTTCTATTAAATTGTTATATGTTGGAAACAAAGTTTAATTATTTGGAGGGGAGCAAAAGGATAAAGCATGGAAGAACATTATGAGTTTGTAGCATGTAGAAGATATTAATAGAACATAGAATTCAAAGAGGTTTAGGCCATAGGGCTTAGGGCATTTGGTGTTTTGGGTTAAGGTTTAGGGGTTTAGGTGTTAGAGGTTAGGGGTAGGGGGTTGCGGGGACAAGGGCTAAGAGTTAAGGTATAGCGGTTTAGGGGATAAAGATTTGGGTTTATTGTTCTTTTGCTTCACCTCCTCATCATTCTTCTCATATTTTTGTTTCTTATTGTTTTTTGTTATTCTTTAGATTTTTATATTTATGTGCGTAACAAATCTATTTTGTGTTTTGATTTCAGTTGTTTGTGGAATTGATGTTTGCTTATCAAGGATTAAGAAGAGTTGAATGAGATAAGTTTGCAAAGCAAGCTTATGATTGAAAAGATAAGTGTATCTATTCGTCCTACTTCCGTTGAATTTCTTTTATGTATAAAATATGTTTTACATTAAACTATTCCTATTTGTTTTTGTGTTTCTTGTTTGTTGTGATCATTCTTTCAATTATTTTTATCGTCCAACACTCTCATTATCCGATAGGTTCCTTTTCATTTATCGTTGTTGTTTTCATGTTTTTTCAAACCTTTAATTGTTTAGCACTTTTTTGATAATTATGTATTTTGTTCGTTTTTCTATTCTTGAAATTATGTTTTATTTCTTTTTTTTATTACCTTTCTATTAAAATGTTATATATTGGAAAGAAATTTGAATTATTTGGAGGAGAGCAAAAGGACAAAGTATGGAATAATATTAGGAGTTTGTATCATGTAAAGGAGATTAATAGAACGCAAAATACAAAGAGGTTTAGGCCATAGGGCTCGGGGATTAGAGTTATAGGTGTTTTGGGTGAAGGTTTAGGAGTTAGAGGTTAGAGGTAGGGGTTACGGGGATAAGGGCTAAGAGTTAAGGTTTAAAGGCTTAGGGGATAAGGATTTGGGTTTATTGTTCTTTCGCTTCTTTTGCTCCACTAGCTCATCTTTCTTCTCCTATTTTTGTCTCTTATTATGTTTTGTTGTTGTTCTATAGATTTTTATATTTATGTGCGTGACAAACCTATATTGTGTTTTAATTTCAGGTATTTGTGGAATGAATGTTTGCTTTTGAAAGATTAAGAAGAGTTGAAGGAGAAAAGTTTGCAAGGCGAGCTTATGGTTGAACAGATAAGTATATATATTCGTCCTAGTTGCGTTGACTTTATTTTATATGTAAAATATGTTTTACACTTGACTATTTCTACTTGTTTTTGTGTTTATTGTTTGTTATGATCATTCTTTCTACTATTTTCCTCCCCCAATACTCTTATTATCCGATAGGTTCCTTTTCATTTATCGTTGTTGTTTTCATGTTTTTCCAAACCTTTAATTGTTTAGCACTTTTTTGATAATACGTATTTTGTTCGCTTTTCTATTCTAGGAGTTATGTTTTATTTCTCTATTTTATAACCTTTCTATTAAATTGTTATATGTTGGAAATAAAGTTGAATTATTTGGAGGAGAGCAAAAGGACAAAAGTATGGAAGAATATTAGGAGTTTGTAGCATGTAAAAGTGATTAATAGAACATAGAATTCAAAGAGGTTTAGGCCATAGGGCTCGGGGATTAGAGCTATAGGTGTTTTGGGTTAAGGTTTAGGGGTTTAGGGGTTTAGGTGTTAGAGGTTAGGGGTAGGGGTTACGGGGATAAGGGCTAAGAGTTAAGGTTTAAAGGCTTAGGGGATATGGATTTGAGTTTAGTGTTCTTTTGCTCCACTACCTCATCATTCTTCTCTTATTTTTGTCTCTTATTATGTTTTGTTGTTGTTCTTTAGATTTTCATATTTATGTGCGTGACAAACCTATATTGTGTTTTAATTTCAGTTGTTTGTGGAATGGATGTTTGCTTTTGAAAGATTGAGAAGAGTTGAAGGAGAAAAATTTGCAAGGCGAGCTTATGATTGAAAAGATAAGTATATATATTCGTCCTAGTTGCGTTGACTTTATTTTATATGTAAAATATGTTTTAAACTTGACTATTTCTACTTGTTTTTGTGTTTATTGTTTGTTATGATCATTCTTTCTATTATTTTCATCCCCCAATACTCTCATTATTCGATAGGTTCATTTTGATTTCTCGTTGTTGTTTTTATGTTTTTCCAAACCTTTAATTGTTTAGCACTTTTTTGATAATATGTATTTTGTTCGATTTTCTATTCTAGAAATTATGTTTTATTTCTTTTTTTTATTACCTTTCTATTAAATTGTTATATGTTGGAAACAAAGTTGAATTATTTGGAGGAGAGCAAAAGGACAAAAGTATGGAAGAATATTAGGAGTTTGTAGCATGTAAAAGTGATTAATAGAACGTAGAATTCAAAGAGGTTTAGGCCATAGGGCTCGGGGATTAGAGTTATAGGTGTTTTGGGTTAAGTTTTGGGGTTTAGGGGTTTAGGTGTTAGAGGTTAGGGGTAGGGGTTACGGGGATAAGGGCTAAGAGTTAAGGTTTAAAGGCTTAGGGGATATGGATTTGGGTTTAGTGTTCTTTTGCTTCTTTTGCTCCACTACCACATCATTCTTCTCCTATTTTTGTCTCTTATTATGTTTTGTTGTTGTTCTTTAGATTTTCATATTTATGTGCGTGACAAACCTATATTGTGTTTTAATTTCAGATATTTGTGGAATGGATGTTTGCTTTTGAAAGATTAAGAAGAGTTGAAGGACAAATGTTTGCAAGGCGAGCTTATGATTGAAAAGATAAGTATATATATTCGTCCTATTTGCGTTGACTTTATTTTATATGTAAAATATGTTTTACACTTGACTATTTCTACTTGTTTTTGTGTTTATTGTTTGTTATGATCATTCTTTCTATTATTTTCATCCCCCAATACTCTCATTATCCGATAGGTTCTTTTCATTTATCGTTGTTGTTTTCATGTTTTTCCAAACCTTTAATTGTTTAGCACTTTTTTGATAATATGTATTTTGTTCGTTTTCTATTCTTGAAATATGTTTTATTTCTTTTTTTTATTACCTTTCTATTAAATTGTTATATGTTGGAAAGAAAGTTGAATTATTTGGAGGAGAGCAAAAGGACAAAGTATGGAAGAATATTAGAGTTTGTAGCATGTAAAAGAGATTAATAGAACGTAGAATTCAAAGAGGTTTAGGCCATAGGGCTCGGGGATTAGAGTTATAGGTGTTTTGGGTTAAGGTTTAGGGGTTTAGGTGTTAGAGGTTAGGGGTAGGGGTTACGGGGATAAGGGCTAAGAGTTAAGGTTTAAAGGCTTAGGGGATAAGGATTTGGGTTTAGTGTTCTTTTGCTTCTTTTGCTCCACTAGCTCATCTTTCTTCTCCTATTTTTGTCTCTTATTATATTTTGTTGTTGTTCTTTAGATTTTCATATTTATGTGCGTGACAAATCTATTTTGTGTTTTAATTTCAGTTGTTTGTGGAATGGATGTTTGCTTTTGAAAGATTAAGAAGAGTTGAAGGAGAAAAGTTTGCAAGGCGAGCTTATGATTGAAAAGATAAGTATATATATTCGTCCTAGTTGCGTTGACTTTATTTTATATGTAAAATATGTTTTACACTTGACTATTTCTACTTGTTTTTGTGTTTATTGTTTGTTATGATCATTCTTTCTATTATTTTCATCCCCCAATACTCTCATTATCCGATAGGTTCCTTTTCATTTATCGTTGTTGTTTTCATGTTTTTCCAAACCTTTAATTGTTTAGCACTTTTTTGATAATATGTATTTTGTTCGCTTTTCTATTCTAGGAATTATGTTTTATTTCTTTTTTTATTACCTTTCTATTAAATTGTTATATGTTGGAAAGAAAGTTGAATTATTTGGAGGAGAGCAAAAGGACAAAGTATGGAAGAATATTAGGAGTTTGTAGCATGTAAAAGAGATTAATAGAACGTAGAATTCAAAGAGGTTTAGGCCATAGGGCTCGGGGATTAGAGCTATAGGTGTTTTGGGTTAAGGTTTAGGGGTTTAGGTGTTAGAGGTTAGGGGTAGGGGTTACGGGGATAAGGGCTAAGAGTTAAGGTTTAAAGGCTTAGGGGATAGGATTTGGGTTTATTGTTTTTTTGCTCCACTAGCTCATCTTTCTTCTCCTATTTTTGTCTCTTATTATTTTTTGTTGTTGTTCTTTAGATTTTCATATTTATGTGCGTGACAAATCTATTTTGTGTTTTAATTTCAGTTGTTTGTGGAATGGATGTTTGCTTTTGAAAGATTAAGAAGAGTTGAAGGAGAAAAGTTTGCAAGGCGAGCTTATGATTGAAAGATAAGTATATATATTCGTCCTAGTTGCGTTGACTTTATTTTATATGTAAAATATGTTTTACACTTGACTATTTCTACTTGTTTTTGTGTTTATTGTTTGTTATGATCATTCTTTCTATTATTTTCATCCCCCAATACTCTCATTATCCGATAGGTTCTTTTCATTTATCGTTGTTGTTTTCATGTTTTTCCAAACCTTTAATTGTTTAGCACTTTTTTGATAATATGTATTTTGTTCGCTTTTCTATTCTAGGAATTATGTTTTATTTCTTTTTTTTATTACCTTTCTATTAAATTGTTATATGTTGGAAAGAAAGTTGAATTATTTGGAGGAGAGCAAAAGGACAAAGTATGGAAGAATATTAGGAGTTTGTAGCATGTAAAAGTGATTAATAGAACGTAGAATTCAAAGAGGTTTAGGCCATAGGGCTCGGGGATTAGAGCTTTAGGTGTTTTGGGTTAAGGTTTAGGGGTTTAGGTGTTAGAGGTTAGGGGTAGGGGTTACGGGGATAAGGGCTAAGAGTTAAGGTTTAAAGGCTTAGGGGATATGGATTTGGGTTTATTGTTTTTTTGCTTCTTTTGCTCCACTAGCTCATCATTCTTCTCCTATTTTTGTCTCTTATTATTTTTGTTGTTGTTCTTTAGATTTTCATATTTATGTGCGTGACAAATCTATTTTGTGTTTTAATTTCATTTGTTTGTGGAATGGATGTTTGCTTTTGAAAGATTAAGAAGAGTTGAAGGAGAAAAGTTTGCAAGGCGAGTTTATGATTGAAAAGATAAGTATATCTATTCGTCCTAGATCCATTGGCTTTCTTTTATATGTAAATTATAAGAAAGTAAGGCGAGTTTGTTTTTCTATTATTGAAATTGTGTTTTGATTTCAGTTGTTTAGGCCATAGGGCTCGGGGATTTGAGTTATAGGTGTTTTGGGTTAAGGTTTTGGGGTTTGGGGTTTAGGTGTTAGAGGTTAGGGGTAGGGGTTACGGGGATAAGGGCTAAGAGTTAAGGTTTAAAGGCTTAGGGATATGGATTTGGGTTTAGTGTTCTTTTGCTTCTTTTGCTCCACTAGCTCATCTTTCTTCTCCTATTTTTGTCTCTTATTATGTTTTGTTGTTGTTCTTTAGATTTTCATATTTATGTGCGTGACAAACCTATATTGTGTTTTAATTTCAGTATTTGTGGAATGGATGTTTGCTTTTGAAAGATTAAGAAGAGTTGAAGGAGAAAAGTTTGCAAGGCGAGCTTATGATTGAAAAGATAAGTATATATATTCGTCCTAGTTGCGTTGACTTTATTTTATATGTAAAATATGTTTTACACTTGACTATTTCTACTTGTTTTTGTGTTTATTGTTTGTTATGATCATTCTTTCTATTATTTTCATCCCCCAATACTCTCATTATCCGATAGGTTCCTTTTCATTTATCGTTGTTGTTTTCATGTTTTTCCAAACCTTTAATTGTTTAGCACTTTTTTGATAATATGTATTTTGTTCGTTTTTCTATTCTTAAAATATTATTTTTTTTTAATACCTTTCTATTAAATTGTTATATATTGGAAAGAAAGTTGAATTATTTGGAGGAGAGCAAAAGGACAAAGTATGGAAGAATATTAGAAGTTTGTAGCATGAAAAAGTGATTAATAGAACGTAGAATTCAAAGAGGTTTAGGCCATAGGGCTCGGGGATTAGAGCTATAGGTGTTTTGGGTTAAGGTTTTGGGGTTTGGGGTTTAGGTGTTAGAGGTTAGGGGTAGGGGTTACGGGGATAAGGGCTAAGAGTTAAGGTTTAAAGGCTTAGGGATATGGATTTGGGTTTAGTGTTCTTTTGCTCCACTACCACATCATTCTTCTCTTATTTTTGTCTCTTATTATGTTTTGTTGTTGTTCTTTAGATTTTCATATTTATGTGCGTGACAAACCTATATTGTGTTTTAATTTCAGGTATTTGTGGAATGGATGTTTGCTTTTGAAAGATTAAGAAGAGTTGAAGGAGAAAAGTTTGCAAGGCGAGCTTATGATTGAAAAGATAAGTATATATATTCGTCCTAGTTGCGTTGACTTTATTTTATATGTAAAATATGTTTTACACTTGACTATTTCTACTTGTTTTTGTGTTTATTGTTTGTTATGATCATTCTTTCTATTATTTTCATCCTCCAATACTCTCATTATCCGATAGGTTCCTTTTCATTTATCGTTGTTGTTTTCATGTTTTTCCAAACCTTTAATTGTTTAGCACTTTTTTGATAATATGTATTTTGTTCGTTTTTCTATTCTTAAAATATTGTTTTTTTTTTTTTTTTATTACCTTTCTATTAAATTGTTATATATTGGAAAGAAAGTTGAAATATTTGGAGGAGAGCAAAAGGATAAAGGATGGAAGAATATTAGAAGTTTGTAGCATGAAAAAGTGACTAATAGAACGTAGAATTCAAAGAGGTTTAGGCCATAGGGCTCGGGGATTAGAGCTATAGGTGTTTTGGGTTAAGGTTTAGGGGTTTAGGTGTTAGAGGTTAAAGGTAGGGGTTACGGGGATAAGGGCTAAGAGTTAAGGTTTAAAGGCTTAGGGATAAGGATTTGGGTTTATTGTTCTTTCGCTTCTTTTGCTCCACTAGCTCCTCTTTCTTCTCCTATTTTTGTCTCTTATTATGTTTTGTTGTTTTTCTTTAGATTTTCATATTTATGTGTGTGACAAACCTATATTGTGTTTTAATTTCAGGTATTTGTGGAATGGATGTTTGCTTTGGAAAGATTAAGAAGAGTTGATGGAGAAAAGTTTGCAAGGCGAGTTTATGATTGAGAAGATAAGTATATATATTCGTCTTAGTTGCGTTGACTTTATTTTATATGTAAAATATGTTTTACACTTGACTATTTCTACTTGTTTTTGTGTTTATTGTTTGTTATGATCATTCTTTCTATTATTTTCATCCCCCAATACTCTCATTATCCGGTAGGTTCTTTTTCATTTATCGTTGTTGTTTTCATGTTTTTCCAAATCTTTAATTGTTTAGCACTTTTTTGATAATATGTATTTTGTTCGTTTTTCTATTCTTGAAATATTGTTTTATTTCTTTTTTTTATTACCTTTCTATTAAATTGTTATATATTGGAAAGAAAGTTGAAATATTTGGAGGAGAGCAAAAGGATAAAGTATGGAAGAATATTAGGAGTTTGTAGCATGTAAAAGTGACTAATAGAACGTAGAATTCAAAGAGGTTTAGGCCATAGGGCTCGGGGATTAGAGCTATAGGTGTTTTGGGTTAAGGTTTAGGGGTTTAGGTGTTAGAGGTTAGGGGTAGGGGTTACGGGGATAAGGGCTAAGAGTTAAGGTTTAAAGGCTTAGGGGATATGGATTTGGGTTTAGTGTTCTTTTGCTTCTTTTGCTCCACTAGCTCATCTTTCTTCTCCTATTTTTGTCTCTTATTATATTTTGTTGTTGTTTTTAGATTTTCATATTTATGTGCGTGACAAATCTATTTTGTGTTTTAATTTCAGTTGTTTGTGGAATGGATGTTTGCTTTTGAAAGATTAAGAAGAGTTGAAGGAGAAAAGTTTGCAAGGCGAGCTTATGATTGAAAAGATAAGTATATATATTCGTCCTAGTTGCGTTGACTTTATTTTATATGTAAAATATGTTTTACACTTGACTATTTCTACTTGTTTTTGTGTTTATTGTTTTTTATGATCATTCTTTCTATTATTTTCATCCCCCAATACTCTCATTATCCGATAGGTTCCTTTTCATTTATCGTTGTTGTTTTCATGTTTTTTCAAACCTTTAATTGTTTAGCACTTTTTTGATAATATGTATTTTGTTCGTTTTTCTATTATTGAAATTATGTTTTATTTCTTTTTTTTATTACCTTTCTATTAAAATGTTATATATTGGAAAGAAATTTGAATTATTTGGAGGAGAGCAAAAGGACAAAGTATGGAATAATATTAGGAGTTTGTAGCATGTAAAAGAGATTAATAGAACGCAAAATTCAAAGAGGTTTAGGCCATAGGGCTCGGGGATTAGAGTTATAGTTGTTTTGGGTGAAGGTTTAGGGGTTTAGGGGTTTAGGTGTTAGAGGTTAGAGGTAGGGGTTACGGGGATAAGGGCTAAGAGTTAAGGTTTAAAGGCTTAGGGGATAAGGATTTGGGTTTATTGTTCTTTTGCTTCTTTTGCTCCACTAGCTCATCTTTCTTCTTCTATTTTTGTCTCTTATTATGTTTTGTTGTTGTTCTATAGATTTTTATATTTATGTGCGTGACAAACCTATATTTGTGGAATGAATGTTTGTTTTTGAAAGATTGAGAAGAGTTGAAGGAGAAAAGTTTGCAAGGCGAGCTTATGATTGAAAAGATAAGTATATATATTCGTCCTAGTTGCGTTGACTTTATTTTATATGTAAAATATGTTTTACACTTGACTATTTCTACTTGTTTTTGTGTTTATTGTTTGTTATGATCATTCTTTCTACTATTTTCCTCCCCCAAACTCTCATTATCCGATAGGTTCCTTTTCATTTATCGTTGTTGTTTTCATGTTTTTTCAAACCTTTAATTGTTTAGCACTTTTTTGATAATACGTATTTTGTTCGCTTTTCTATTCTAGGAGTTATGTTTTATTTCTCTATTTTATTACCTTTCTATTAAATTGTTATATGTTGGAAATAAAGTTGAATTATTTGGAGGAGAGCAAAAGGACAAAAGTATGGAAGAATATTAGGAGTTTGTAGCATGTAAAAGTGATTAATAGAACGTAGAATTCAAAGAGGTTTAGGCCATAGGGCTCGGGGATTAGAGTTATAGGTGTTTTGGGTTAAGGTTTAGGGGTTTAGGTGTTAGAGGTTAGGGGTAGGGGTTACGGGGATAAGGGCTAAGAGTTAAGGTTTAAAGGCTTAGGGGATATGGATTTGGGTTTAGTGTTCTTTTGCTTCTTTTGCTCCACTAGCTCATCTTTCTTCTCCTATTTTTGTCTCTTATTATATTTTGTTGTTGTTTTTTAGATTTTCATATTTATGTGCGTGACAAATCTATTTTGTGTTTTAATTTCAGTTGTTTGTGGAATGGATGTTTGCTTTTGAAAGATTCAGAAGAGTTGATGGAGAAAAGTTTGCAAAGCGAGCTTATGATTGAAAAGATAAGTATATATATTCGTCCTAGTTGCGTTGACTTTATTTTATATGTAAAATATGTTTTACACTTGACTATTTCTACTTGTTTTTGTGTTTATTGTTTTTTATGATCATTCTTTCTGTTATTTTCATCCCCCAATACTCTCATTATCCGTTAGGTTCCTTTTCATTTATCGTTGTTGTTTTCATGTTTTTTCAAACCTTTAATTGTTTAGCACTTTTTTGATAATATGTATTTTGTTCGTTTTTCTATTATTGAAATTGTGTTTTGATTTCAGTTGTTTGTGGAATTGATGTTTGCTTATCAAGGATTAAGAAGAGTTGAATGAGATAAGTTTGCAAAGCAAGCTTATGATTGAAAAGATAAGTGTATCTATTCGTCCTACTTCCGTTGAATTTCTTTTATGTATAAAATATGTTTTACATTTAACTATTCCTACTTGTTTTTGTGTTTCTTGTTTGTTGTGATCATTCTTTCAATTATTTTTATCGTCCAACACTCTCATTATCCGATAGGTTCCTTTTCATTTATCGTTGTTGTTTTCATGTTTTTTCAAACCTTTAATTGTTTAGCACTTTTTTGATAATATGTATTTTGTTCGTTTTTCTATTTTTGAAATTTTGTTTTATTTCTTTTTTTTATTACCTTTCTATTAAAATGTTATATATTGGAAAGAAATTTGAATTATTTGGAGGAGAGCAAAAGGACAAAGTATGGAAGAATATTAGGAGTTTGTAGCATGTAAAAGAGATTAATAGAACGTAAAATTCAAAGAGGTTTAGGCCATAGGGCTCGGGGATTAGAGTTATAGTTGTTTTGGGTGAAGGTTTAGGGGTTTAGGTGTTAGAGGTTAGGGGTAGGGGTTACGGGGATAAGGGCTAAGAGTTAAGGTTTAAAGGCTTAGGGGATAAGGATTTGGGTTTATTGTTCTTTCGCTTCTTTTGCTCCACTAGCTCATCTTTCTTCTCCTATTTTTGTCTCTTATTATGTTTTGTTGTTGTTATTTAGATTTTCATATTTATGTGCGTGACAAACCTATGTTGTGTTTTAATTTCAGGTATTTGTGGAATGGATGTTTGCTTTTGAAAGATTAAGAAGAGTTGAAGGAGAAAAGTTTGCAAGGCGAGCTTATGATTGAAAAGATAAGTATATATATTCGTCCTAGTTGCGTTGACTTTATTTTATATGTAAAATATGTTTTAACTTGACTATTTCTACTTGTTTTTGTGTTTATTGTTTGTTATGATCATTCTTTCTATTATTTTCATCCCCCAATACTCTCATTATCCGATAGGTTCCTTTTGATTTCTCGTTGTTGTTTTTATGTTTTTCCAAACCTTTAATTGTTTAGCACTTTTTTGATAATACGTATTTTGTTCGCTTTTCTATTCTAGGAGTTATGTTTTATTTCTCTATTTTATTACCTTTCTATTAAATTGTTATATGTTGGAAACAAAGTTGAATTATTTGGAGGAGAGCAAAAGGACAAAAGTATGGAAGAATATTAGGAGTTTGTAGCATGTAAAAGTGATTAATAGAACGTAGAATTCAAAGAGGTTTAGGCCATAGGGCTCGGGGATTAGAGTTATAGGTGTTTTGGGTTAAGGTTTTGGGGTTTAGGGGTTTAGGTGTTAGAGGTTAGGGGTAGGGGTTACGGGGATAAGGGCTAAGAGTTAAGGTTTAAAGGCTTACGGGATATGGATTTGGGTTTAGTGTTCTTTTGCTCCACTACCTCATCATTCTTCTCTTATTTTTGTCTCTTATTATGTTTTGTTGTTGTTCTTTAGATTTTCATATTTATGTGCGTGACAAACCTATGTTGTGTTTTAATTTCAGATATTTGTGGAATGGATGTTTGCTTTTGAAAGATTAAGAAGAGTTGAAGGAGAAAAGTTTGCAAGGCGAGCTTATGATTGAAAAGATAAGTATATATATTCGTCCTAGTTGCGTTGACTTTATTTTATATGTAAAATATGTTTTACACTTGACTATTTCTACTTGTTTTTGTGTTTATTGTTTGTTATGATCATTCTTTCTATTATTTTCATCCCCCAATACTCTCATTATCCGATAGGTTCTTTTTCATTTATCGTTGTTGTTTTCATGTTTTTCCAAACCTTTAATTGTTTAGCACTTTTTTGATAATATGTATTTTGTTCGCTTTTCTATTCTAGGAGTTATGTTTTATTTCTCTATTTTATTACCTTTCTATTAAATTGTTATATGTTGAAAAAAAGTTGAAATATTTGGAGGAGAGCAAAAGGACAAAGTATGGAAGAATATTAGGAGTTTGTAGCATGTAAAAGTGACTAATAGAACGTAGAATTCAAAGAGGTTTAGGCCATAGGGCTCGGGGATTAGAGCTATAGGTGTTTTGGGTTAAGGTTTAGGGGTTTAGGGGTTAGAGGTTAGGGGTAGGGGTTACGGGGATAAGGGCTAAGAGTTAAGGTTTAAAGGCTTAGGGGATAAGGATTTGGGTTTAGTGTTCTTTTGCTTCTTTTGCTCCACTAGCTCATCTTTCTTCTCCTATTTTTGTCTCTTATTATATTTTGTTGTTGTTCTTTAGATTTTCATATTTATGTGCGTGACAAATCTATTTTGTGTTTTAATTTCAGTTGTTTGTGGAATGGATGTTTGCTTTTGAAAGATTGAGAAGAGTTGAAGGAGAAAAGTTTGCAAGGCGAGCTTATGATTGAAAAGATAAGTATATATATTCGTCCTAGTTGCGTTGACTTTATTTTATATGTAAAATATGTTTTACACTTGACTATTTCTACTTGTTTTTGTGTTTATTGTTTGTTATGATCATTCTTTCTATTATTTTCATCCCCCAATACTCTCATTATCCGAAGGTTCCTTTTCATTTATCGTTGTTGTTTTCATGTTTTTCCAAACCTTTAATTGTTTAGCACTTTTTTGATAATATGTATTTTGTTCGCTTTTCTATTCTAGGAATTATGTTTTATTTATTTTTTTTATTACCTTTCTATTAAATTGTTATATGTTGGAAAGAAAGTTGAATTATTTGGAGGAGAGCAAAAGGACAAAGTATGGAAAAATATTAGGAGTTTGTAGCACGTAAAAGAGATTAATAGAACGTAAAATTCAAAGAGGTTTAGGCCATAGGGCTCGGGGATAGAGCTTTTCGTGTTTTGGGTTATGGTTTAGTGGTTTAGGTGTTAGAGGTTAAGGGTAGGGGTTACTCGAATAAGGGCTAAGAGTTAAGGTTTAAAGGCTTAGGGGATAGGGATTTGGGTTTATTGTTTTTTTGCTCCACTAGCTCATCATTCTTCTCCTATTTTTGTCTCTTATTATTTTTTGTTGTTGTTCTTTAGATTTTCATATTTATGTGCGTGACCAATCTATTTTGTGTTTTAATTTCAGTTGTTTGTAGAATGGATGCTTGCTTTTGAAAGATTAAGAAGAGTTGAAGGAGATAAGTTTGCAAGGCGTGCTTATGCTTGAAAGATAAGTATATCTATTCGTCCTAGTTGCGTTGACTTTATTTTATATTTAAAATTTGTTTTACACTTGACTATTTCTACTTGTTTTTGTGTTTATTGTTTGTTATGATCATTCTTTCTATTATTTTCATCTCCCAATACTCTCATTATCCGATAGGTTCTTTTTCATTTATCGTTGTTGTTTTCTTGTTTTTCCAAACCTTAAATTGTTTAGCACTTTTTTGATAATATGTATTTTGTTCGCTTTTCTATTCTAGGAATTATGTTTTATTTCTTTTTTTTATTACCTTTCTATTAAATTGTTATATGTTGGAAAGAAAGTTGAATTATTTGGAGGAGAGCAAAAGGACAAAGTATGGAAGAATATTAGGAGTTTGTAGCATGTAAAAGTGACTAATAGAACGTAGAATTCAAAGAGGTTTAGGCCATAGGGCTCGGGGATTAGAGCTTTTCGTGTTTTGGGTTATGGTTTAGTGGTTTAGGTGTTAGAGGTTAGGGGTAGGGGTTACTCGAATAAGGACTAAGAGTTAAGGTTTAAAGGCTTAGGGGATATGGATTTGGGTTTATTTTTTTTTTTGCTTTTTTTGCTCCACTAGCTCATCATTCTTCTCGTATTTTTGTCTGTTATTGTTTTTTGTTGTTGTTCTTTAGATTTTGATATTTATGTGGGTGACAAATCTATTTTGTGTTTTAATTTCATTTGTTTGTAAAATGGATGTTTGCTTTTGAAAGACTAAGAAGAGTTGAAGGAGATAAGTTTGCAAGGCGAGCTTATGATTGAAAAGATAAGTATATCTATTCGTCCTAGATCCATTGGCTTTCTTTTATATGTAAATTATGCTTTACACTTGACTATTTCTTCTTGTTTTTGTGTTTCTTGTTTGTTATGATCATTCTTTCTATTATTTTCATCTCCCAACCCTCTCATTTTCCGATTGATTTCTTTTCATTTTTGATTGTTGTTTTCATGTTTTTGTTAACCATTAATTGATTAGCATTTCTTTGATAATATGTATTTTGTTCGTTTTTCTCTTAAATAAATTATGTTTTATTTTATTTTATTTTTCTATTATCTTTCTATTAAGTTGTTATATGTTGGAAACAATGTTAAATTATTTGGAGGGGAGCAAAAGGATAAATCATGGAAGAACATTAGGAGTTTGCAAAGGGAGCTTATGATTGAAAAGATAAATATATCAATTCGTCCTAGATCCATTGACTTTCTTTTTTATGTAAAATATGTTTTGCACTTGACTATTTCTACTTGTTTTGTGTTTTTTGTTTATTACGGGCATTCTTTCTATTATTTTCATCCTCCAACATTCTCATTATCCGATAGGTTTTTTTTCATTTTTCGTTGTTGTTTTTATGTTTTTCCTATCCTTTAATTGCTTAGCATTTCTTTGATAATATGTATTTTGTTCTCTTTTCTATTATAGAAATTTTGTTGAACAGCAGAAGGCACAAAAGTGGCATTAATCCAGTTGAACAGCAGCTGAAATTCCAGCTGTAATCAGGTGAACAGACGCATGAAAAGCAGCTGCAAAGGGTGAGAGCAGAGGCAGCTGAAATTCATCAGAAAAGGCAGCAGTAACACCATAAGAGAAAGCAGCTGGGATCCCGCTGAAAGCCAGTTAATTCAGAGCAGCCGCTGGAACCGAGGAAAGAAACAAAAAAATAGCTGAAAAAAATCAGCTGCAGCAGCATCTGGACTGTTCACGTGAACAGTCCCCTTCTGATCAGAACCCACACACAGCCCCCAGCACTCCTTCATTGCAAAACCAAAAAAACAGTAGAGAGGCCAGCTGAGTGGCTCATACAAGCAAGAAACCAATTGGAAAACCAGCTGGAAAACAAGAAGATTCAGCAGTGCAGCAACCGGACTGCTCACGTGAGCAGTGGACTTGGACAGAGAAGAAATGCTGCTGAACAGAACCGTGAAATACCAACATCTGAGAGGAAGCCAATAAATGCCAACATGATACAGCAGAAGGCGTAAAAGTAACAATAAATCTCAGCTAGGAGCAGCTGAAGTCCCAGCTGAAAACCAACTGTGTTCCAGTCAATAAACCAACTGAGATCAGCTGGAAGAGACAATCTGCAGCAATCGCGAAGCAGTTCACATGAACAGTGCATCCAGACAACAAGCAGCAGAAAAGCAACATGAGAACCCCCACAACAGCATTAAAGAAACAGATGTTGCCTGAAAAACCAGCAGGAACAAGGGAAACCAGCAGAGTCCTCCAAACTGAAAGCACCACATCACAGAGAGAACCAGTTGGAAAGAAAATCAGCTGACTAGAGCAAAACCAGCTAAACAGTCCAATGACCATAAACCATGGCAGCCTTAGCAAAAGCCCCATCATGTGAAATGGATCCATAATATAGGTAAAAAATCACAAAAATGGCGCACTTTTTCCTTAGCGTTTTAACACCTTGTTGATCCTGCATCTGGATTAATTTAGCCCGGAGAGGAATCTTTAAATCAAGTGTGAAATCCGAAGAGGTACCCTCCAAAACAGCAAATCACAAATTCTCCAAAACTTCCAGGCCCTCATGTGCCCTTTCATTATCATTTGAACCATCATGGCCGAATCAGTTTCAATCTGAAGATTATAATTTAGAAGTCCATAACTTCTAAATAGCAATAAACCATCCTTGAGAGCATGCAACTCAGCTTCCGTGTTGGAACACACCTCATAAAAAAAAGAAGCAGCCAGAACTATGTGCCCCAAGTCATTCCTTACCACAGGTCCGCCCCCAACTCTTCCAGGATTTCCTTTCGATGCCCCATCCACATTTAGCTTTAAAATGCCCGAAGGAGGAAGGGACCAGTTTATGCAAATAATTTTTTGTTTCAGCTCATGCCTCAGCTCTACCTTTAATGTCCTCAAGAATTCCATACCAATCATGCCTTCCGTATCTTTGGGTCTAACGCCATAAGCCTGAAGACGCAGAGTGGAGCAGATATCTAGAAACACTGCATAGGCCGAGAGTGAGCTATCTTCATAGACCCTTCTGCATCGCTCCCTCCATAATCTCCAAATTACCACCAGTGGAACACCTCTTAACAAGTTCTGGCTTACAGAGTGTTTTTTAAAAATTTTAATCAGTCTCATCATACAAACCAAACGATTCAGCGGAGAAAACCTGAAAACCACGAAATGCAGCCAGTTTCCCCCAAACCTCTTTATCAAAGTTGCATTGTATGAACAGGTGAGAAGTAGATTCCACAGCCTTGTAACGTAGAGAACATCTGCTGGCCAAATCAACACCGACCCGTTGGAAGTTTGAGTCCTCTACTACTGCTTTCTGATATATCTTCCAGCCCAGCAGTTTTGCACTTGGGAAAACCGATTGGTTCCAGATCACAGAGGTCACAGGCACAGGGACACTCGAAGCTCTCACTGCCTCCCAAGCAGACTTGACATTGGACTCTCCCGAATCAGTTAATTTCCATATCAGTCGATCTTCCTTTTCGCTTAAACAAATCATAGAATTCTGTACTTCATGCTTTAACTGTTCAGATACCTGCACCCCCAAACTTTGCCACTGCTAGCACCCATCAGCCCATAACTCATCCAGGCATGGAAAGCACGAGGGAGAAACGGCATACCTGAGCAGAAGAGGGCCAGATCCAGTCCAGTTCGAACACCAAAAGTCAACATTCTTCCATTCCCCACCATGACCTGTGAGTTGGTCATAATCAAGCTAAAGAAAGGTTGCAGCATTCAAATATACGTATTTTTCCAGTACCCGTGCATCGCATCAAGTGATTGCCTCTTAGAATTTTTTCTCTAAACATGTTTGCCCACAGAGAGTCGCCCTTAAGATA
>CAUOFW020003183.1:0-39365 GCA_963454935.2 Ilex paraguariensis | reverse complement strand
TAATATTTTAAATGTTAGGGAGTCTGAATGATTAAGTGATAAATCTCAAGAGGTCTAAGTATAATTCTCCAAATTTATCATTCGTGATAGATAGACATAAAATCTTTGATTTTCTATTATATTAGGTTCGGTTTTAGTTGTTAAATTGATGGTCTTGAGTTTGGTCGGTCGAATCTGTCGGCACACTCTTTTTGACAGCTATTTGGGTTTGGGGCGTCTTTGATTGCAAATGTTATTATTTTTTGGTGAAGTTTAAATATGCATTTTTGAATCAATTTATTCTGATCAACTACTGCTTGCCATCCAAAGAAATTCACTGATAGACTCCAATAAATATAATGGTAGATGCTTAAAGATAATAAAAATCAACAAACTTAAAAACTAAGTGAATCCAAATTCATTCGTTCAAACCCTTGTGGTCCGAGGAACATAGAATCTATATTTTAATAAGTTTCTTTCTCTATTGTTTTGATTTTTTTCCCTGGTTTTACTTGCTTAGTTTACCTAGAGAAAAAAAAAGAAAGAACAAATATTTTGTGACAATACATTCAAAAGATTGGAAAAAAGAATTGATTGAGAATGAAGAAAAGGAGAAAGAGAGTAAAATAACAATCTAGTTAATAATATGTGAGGAATAGCCCTTCCATACTAATCTCTTCTGATGAGCACAAAACAGATTATACACAATCAAACAGTCAAGTATATGATGTAGGGTAATTAATGAAACAATTAATAGCAAAAAGGCAAAGATTGTGTGGTTGGGCCGAGGTGACATAACCATTGAAGACAACGACAGTGGGGGAAAACTTTATTAACAAAGTAATAGGTGGGGGAGAAAGAGCAAGAGCAAGCTCTAAGTGTAGTGAGGTAGATATATGAGAGATATAGCTGTGTGGGAAATGTATCTCATGTGTAGAGGGCTTGCAATTTATAGACACAAAGTCTTAGTTAAAGTGGTGACATGAATGGTAGGTTACTAGTCTTTCGAGGAGGATATCTACAACTAAAGATAGGTATAATTTAGGATATGCGTGATCTTCGAGCAATAGCTATTTCGATGATTGCCTCCCATGTGCGGTCATCTTCCTCGCTCTCTTGAACTCTGGACTGAGATGAGGCCATGAGCTGGGCTTAACCTACCTTTTAACTGATTTGGGCTCACCCCATGAATTGGGCTGGACCTAGTTAGGTATTGGCTCATCATTTACCCCCATGCTCCAAGCCCCAGTTGTAACAAAAAGGGTTGAGGGTATGAGTGAGCCCTTCATCTGGATAGGCAAAAGGTTTCTTGTTCGACATGATAGTAGCTTCTTCACTTCCCCTATCTTGTGGCTGAGCACCCACTGGGTCATCACCAGGTCAGAGGGAATTCCATATTTTGGACCCCCTTCCTCCCATTTATGGCATTTTCCAAGGGTTTCAAGAGGTCATATATATAGATCCTAGAACCACTTACTTTCCTTATTTTCCATTATACTGAGGATTGGGCTAAACACATCTCTTCGCTCTCATAGATCACAAAGAGCTTCACCAAGAAGATGGAGATGGAGATTAGAGATACATTGACGACATCGTTTAAAGCCACAATAACAGGGTCGCAGATGAAATTGGGCATTGGCGATACCTTGTCAAGGTCTGGCAAAGATCCACCCATGGTGGCGCCAATCATTAAGGGCGATGACCAGCTCCACGGGGGTTGCACTAGAAATGAGGTAGACTCCAGCACTAAGTGCAATAGATGGCTAGGCAACACCAACAGAGAAGAGGAGGGCGATGCCTGGGCAGAGGCAGCGTTAAGCATGAGCTGATAGGCAAACTCAGCAGGGGGCGATGCCCTAGGTAGAGGCGGCACCTGGCGTGACGCATTGATGGGCGGTGCCAAGGGAGGCTAGGAAGGCGCTGCTTTTTGTGGTTTGGGATCAGGAAAGGGTGAAGCCAATGGGCGTCCCGCGGGAGGTGGCCGATAGTTTGGGTGACATGCCTAACGTTGAAGACGACCATGGTGACGTTGTTGGCGTGACTGGTGGCGTGGACAGCGCCCCAAGAGCTGCTGATGGAGGTAGAAGTAGCGCTGACACTATGGGCGGCGATGTTGTCCACGCAAGGCAAGGAGGCAAGGCCTTAGGTGCAAGCTACGCGTTAGGTGTTGGTACAAGAGGCACACGTGAAACGCTGAATGACCTGGCCTTAGGTGGGTAGCCTTCAGGCATCAGTGGAGGTCAGTTAGTAGGTTTGTCGAGCTAGGCTTAGTTATTTTGGCATTTATCTTGACATTGACTCTTTGACTTTATCTTGACATTGGCTCTGATTTTTGGTAGGTGCCCACTCTGAGAAAGGCGTAAAAAAGGGTACTACACCGGATTTAGAGCGAGGCAAGGGAATTGCAAACAATGATGGTTCGAAGGTATCCTCTATTTTTAACTCCATAGATTATGACGATAATATTGCCAATATTGTCTCATCTTTCCATATCTCTCCTGCTGTACTATGTCACCGGGCTGAAGAGGATGAGTTGACGTGTTTTGACTCCTTTGGGGAGATTATTTTTTATGAGGATGTCCTTGAGGCGGGATTGAGGTTTTCCATGCCTAGGCCTATCTGTCAGATTTTAGGCCACTTATAACTAGCTCCGGGGAGATTGACTACCAACAATTGGAGAGTAATTCTAGCATTTTTCTCACTATGGCGATTAGTCCATGACGAGGATGTTTCTCCCCTTTTTGAGGAGTTCTTTGATTCGTATGTGCTTCTGGATAATCCTACTCCACATCAGGGGTGGTACTATTTTGCTCCAAGGTCCAGTAAGTTTAATACTGGACTTCCTTCAAATTGTCTTAGTTGGAAATCTAGGATTGACTTTGTTGGAGCTGAAAGGGTTTCTGAGGAGGATTGTGACTTAGTGCCTTCGAGATGGGACGCTACTCCAAGGACCAAGCTATGTAAGGGTTTTACCTTTGCTTTTATATCTGACTGTCATGTCCCTTGTATTCACTACATGTCTAGTTCCTTTGCAGCTCCACCCACATTATCTATGGAACAGGAAAGTAGGCTCTAGGCCGTGCGAGATCATCCTATCAAGGAGTTTGCAGCCCTTATATCCGCCGTGGGTCATCCCAGAGCCTCCCCTAGGCCAAAGCGGAAAGGTATTTGATCTTCCAATAAACTTTGATGACTGTTATATTGAAGATTATTTTTCTTATACCAGTTTCACAGGTGCCATTGTTGATACAACGATGGTGGAGGCTCTCTATGCTTCTAGGGTATTGTCTTTCCCTTTTACCAAAAGGGCGAAGGCCGATGTCCAATGTCTCTTGGCGGTCCGACAACCATGCTATATCTCGAGAGGTTGGATCAGAGGATGTCCCCACTCTTTCTCAGCACATAGCTCCTTCGAGTACTAGGGTTAGTCCGGCCACTACCTCGGGGGTTGAGACTCATGTGTGGCCTTTTGTTGGGACGGGGGTACCACGTTGTTGTCTAGCTTCTAGCAGTGGTTCGGTGTCCATGCTGCAGGACATGAATCTTGCCAAGGAGTAACTATGGAGAGGTCGATTCTTGGGACCCATAAGTCATTATTGACACCCCAATGGTGTGGTTTGCTATGATATGCTTTCCTCCTTTCTAGTTTTGATTTTTGCGCTTTGCCTTTTCTTTCTTGCTCTGCCCTTTGAATGCTTGTAAGTGGCTGCTACTTTTTCATGCATTTTTTCAAAGACAATCAAGTTTAGAGAGGCACCAATAGATTTGGCAAAAGAGAGGCATGCACGAGAGGCTGCTGAGGAACAGTTGAGGCTAAAGAGGTAGGTACGAGAGGCTACTGAGGCACAGTTGAGGCTAACTCACAAGAGAGTTGCACCTTTTGAGGCCGAACTTTTGGCGTCCCACGAGAGGGCCACCCAGTTAGAGGCTGACAGAGAGACTGCTTGTAGGGGTGTTCACCCTACCCTACAGATAGAAAATATGCTCTTCCGTCTTCCTACCCGATATTTTGTGAAAGAATTTTTTCTTGGCCTACTCTATCTGAAAGTTATGGTATTTCTACCCGATTAATCCGGTAGGAAGTCGGGTAAATATTTTTGTAATAATTAATTTTTGAATTATTTTAATAATTTAATTAAATAACATGCACCATTTATTTAGTTTTGTGCATCATCACTAGCCTTGGTTCCAAGGTCATTCCAACAAAACACCACCCACCATACCAGCACCATCCAAAAAAAAATATATATTTGAGAGAGAGAGGTGGTGTCTGCCCTTTAAAAAGAAAGACATATGCAAACAACATCCAACTAGAGGCCATATTTAGGTTCACTCGTAAGTATACACAAACAGAAAGACAATAGACAGATCTGCAACATAGGAACAAAGGCCAGGCCATCATGATCTGCAACATAGGATAAAAACCCATGGATCTGTAACATAGGATCTGCAACTCAGATCAGACGCGAACAGATCGCACATTGATCTGTAACTTATGACCAGATTGCGCACATCGGCACCGATCTGTTACTGTAGATGAAGGTCTGCGATTAGACTTTCCAAGTCAGACCACACCTGTGAAATCTAGAAAAATTTGAACTTTTTCTTAGAAAGGGCAGAATGGTAATTTGTCATCCTAATATGTATATAAAATACTCATGTTCTAGACCTCAGATGAGAAAATGGAGTTAGTCGTTGGATTTGTATCGCAAAATCTAGTCACCCTGTCAAATTTCGTCGAATTTTGAGATAGTCAGATTTTTTGTGAGGTGAATGACATTTTAAAAGTCCCCAAAAATGATTTTTTTTCTTAAAATTAAGTTAAAGTTCCAATAAAATTAATTTGAACTAAATCCAAGGTATAACGAATCGTTCCAGGACAAAAAACGGACCCGAAAGTCAGAATTATGCGGTGCAATTTGGACCACACATTAAGGGGGTATAAATAGGGGAAAATATCTAAAAAATCAGATATTTTCACCCTCATTTTGAGTCTTGTTTGGCCGGCCAAAGAGAGGAAAGAAAAGAGAAGCTTTCTACCTCGGATCTTTGAATTTCCGTCACTCGGACCAAGAGCTATAGTTCATCTCCTCGACGAGGGTTACGCATACGTACCAAAAAAAGTGAATTTCACCGAAGATCCAAGAGGAGATTTTGGGAAAAATTAAAGTTTTGAGATTGTTTTGGTGTTATAGAAGTTCTCTACACTTCTATTGAGGTAGGGTTCTTCTTACCTTGGTTTTATTCCTCTCCTTTGGGGCTATTTTAGGGCCGGTTTAGGGGCTAAAACTATCGACTGTTTTGGGGTTGAAATGATGGACCATTTTGGGTTAAAATATGGACTGCTATGTGGTTGTATTTTGGACCGAATTTGAAAATATTTTATGGCATGTTTAGGGACTATTTTGTGGCTGAATTTGGGATTGTTTTATGGCCTATTAATGGGTT
The DNA here is from genome assembly GCA_963454935.2 of Ilex paraguariensis. Classification (NCBI taxonomy): domain Eukaryota; kingdom Viridiplantae; phylum Streptophyta; class Magnoliopsida; order Aquifoliales; family Aquifoliaceae; genus Ilex; species Ilex paraguariensis. Next base: position 33,938 of record CAUOFW020003183.1, on the reverse strand, counting down.
GTTTTGTAGCTGAATTTGGGACTATTTTATGGCCTGTTTAGGGGCTATTTTGTGGCTGAATTTGGGATTGTTTTATGGCCTATTAATGGGTTGTTTTGTAGCTGAATTTGGGACTATTTTATGGCCTGTTTAGGGGCTATTTTGTGGCTGAATTTGAGATTGTTTTATGGCATGTTTAAGGGCTGTTTTGTGATTGAATTTGGGGCTGTCTTATGGCCTATATATGTTTTGTGACTTATATAAGGGCCTTTATGTGGGCTATTACATGAGCTATTTTGTATTATATTGCACATTTGTGATTAAGTGTATTATTGACATAAAAATTGTGATAATATGCTTGAAATTGTGTTATGAAAATTGTCAATGTATGTACATGCTTGTGTTATATTGACATTGTGGAGAATAATGAGAATTATATGCTTATGATATAAATTTTTCCATGAAATATGTAAAATGTATTGATATTGTTCATATGTCTTTCACAACATATTGAATATGTTATAATTATGCAATGGAACATCATATTGCATATGCATGGTAACATCGCATCATGTGGGTGTGTGCATGGTTGTCGTCAACACGACACTTGGTAGATGACTAGTGGACTCCATTAAGCTTGGTCGAGTCGCACAGGTTGCATGGTGATTAGGGTTGGGGTTAGCAAGGAGGGAGTAGAAGATCCCCCGAGTGCAAGGCCCAGTGATTGGGATACGCACTCCCTTGGCTTGACCCATGAAGTGTGTGGGCGTACGTGGAGTCCTTGGTGGAAGTCCATAAATTTCGAGTAGGTTGGAGACCCTTGGTGTAAGCCCATGAACATCCACCCCATACAAAGACCCTAGGTTGGTAAAAGTCATTTGATGTGCAATATAAATGACGATTACATACACATTGACACTTGCATGTGTTGAGGAGCTGGGAAGGGCTAGGGTTAATTTGCATGAGTGAGTCTCATCTCATTTCATGACATGACATGATAAATTCCAACATTGAATGCATATTCTTACCTGGAATGTTGATGTAAATATGAAATGTTGTATGTAAGCATTGCACGTGCACTTAAGTAGGGAGTAGCCTTTGTAGGAATTACTCTACTGGGCGTGGCTCACCCTATACGGAAAATATTTTAGGTTTTGGATACATACCGGTGGACGACCCTCACTTGGATCCTCAAGCGTGAAGAGAGGTCGGATTGTGGCCTTTAACCTTGGTTTATGTAAAACTATGTTTTGGACATGTACTGTATAAAAGAATTGTAACTGAGATTATATGAGCTGTTTTAATATAACGATGCATATGTTATTTGAGTATGAATAAATGGACCCGATGTGGTCAAATTTTACTTATAAATGAACCCGGTGTGATCATTGTGTTATATTGGGCCTCGAATAGGTCATGTTAATGTATATTGCACAGGTTGTATTTTGGATAGAGCTCCGGTACAAAGGAGACTCTGTCCGAATATTGTTAAATTAAGGACCCCAGTAAATGGGCCATAACGGCGAGATATCGAGTTACTTGGTATCCAAAGGTATTCTGCAGGTTGATGGGTAATCAACAGACCCCTGAATTTTGGGGCGTCACAACTTGGTATCAGAGCATAGGTATAGGATTTACCCAGGGCTTGATGGGCATGGGTTAAGACCTTTGCATTCATTGTACATTTCATGTTATGTGCTAAATTTTGCTACATGATTATGTGCTATGTGTTATGTGAATTGTATGCATGGTAAAAGACATATGAAAAAGAGAAACACTAGGATTAGAAAACATAACATTGGGTTCGAAAAAAGGAATGAACGGTATAGTTCTATGTGTAAATGTCTACTAGTAGGTGACACACGCACTACTAGTGAAACAAGGAGGAAAATCTGCAAGTTTAAATACTTGATCCCTAATTTGGGATATTAAGTAATTGATCTATTGCTATCTTAATGTTTGTGTAGATGGCAACTAGAGGAAAGGGACGTCGGGGTGGACGGAACAACCAATCACTATCACCGACCTTTGACCAACAAACCTTCATGGAGGCTATTGGTGTGGCGGCGGGTACCATTGCACAAGCTAGTGCTACGGCCGCTACTATTGCACAGACAAGTGCAAGTGGGAGTCAAGGATGTTCAAGTCACCTCCAGAAATTCAAGGCACACAATCCTCCGATCTTTCTAGGAGGGGTAGTGGCTGACCATTGGTTCTGACAAATGGACAAGATCTTGAGGGCTATGGAGATTACCACAGATGTCACGAAGATAACGCTAGCTACTTTTCAGCTAGAGGGAGAATCCTAGGTGTGGTGGGATTGGGTCAAGGACTCAAGGAATTTGGAGACCATGATTTGGGCAGAGTTCAAGGAGCTCTTTATGAGCAAATATTTTTCCGCAGCTGCTAGACATGCAAAGGCCCGGGAGTTCTTAGACCTCAGACAAGGAATGATGTCAGTGATGGAATACGTGGCTAAGTTCACAGAATTAGTACGTTTCGCTGATGATTTTGTGGCCACAGATATGACCAAAATGAGGAAGTTCAAAGATGGCTTAAAGTTGTCCATTTGAGGCAAGATTGTGGGTCTTCTTCTACAAGACTTGGACTTGATGGTCGCCACACAATGGCCATTGAAAGAGAGGTGGATGATGCACGAAACATTCGGGAGGCGGGTGTGAAAGATAAGAAGGAGGGTCAATCCTCTTCTTCTAGTGCAGGAAAAAAGCAGAGGACTTCTGCTCCGTAGGGGCATCAAGGGCAGGGCCGCGGCTATCAAGGCCTAGGCCAAGGTCAGTCCTCTCGAGGTGGGAGAAACTTCAGGACTACGTATCAGGCATGTCAAAAGACTTGCTATCATTGTCATCAGTTGGGCCACGTGAGGAAAAATTGTCTCCAGCGACAGGGATCCCAGTCCTAGTCTTCAGTGGGGTACTCACAGACACACTCTATTCCTCCCTACCTTACCATGGGCCAGGGGAGCCATTATCAGTACCAGGGCACTGCACAAGGCCCCACTACTTCATGTGCGGGGACTCTGCAAGCAGGCCAGATGGGCCAGGGCATAGGTCGAGGCCGGGGATAGGGCTCACAAATCGGTATTTCGGGAAACCCAGGGGCGTGTCTACGCCATGATACCACAGGCTGAGCCGATAGATCCGTTGGTGATACAGGGTACATTTCTACTCTCTCGCTTATGGGCTAGAGTATTGTTTGATTATGGTGCATCACATTCTTTTATTGCTGTATCTTGTGTGAAAGACTTGGGCTTAGAGGTTGAGACCTTGGAAGAGCCATTGCATGTAAGTTCTCCCCTAGGAGCTAGGGTGAGAGTTGATCAGTTATGTCGGGGTTGTGAGCTAGAGATTTCGGGAATTCTACTCACCGTGGACCTTAGAGTCATGGACATATCAGAGTTTAATGTTATCCTTGGTATGGACTGGTTGACGGCACACCGTGTTGTTATTGATTGTGATCGTAAAAGGAGTCACTGCTTTTACTCTGGAGGGGGTTTGTTTCAAGTTCTAGGAAAAAAAACATGATGCTTTACCCCAAGCAGTGTACGATTCTCGATGGCATGGGCAGTTGATGAGTTGGCTTGCGAGCCTTACTTTGGAGGATGAGGTGAGACAAGAGTTGGGTCTACCTCTGGTGGTTTGTGAGTATGAGGATGTTTTTTCAGATGAACTACCGGGATTACCTCCACATAGGGATGTAGACTTTACCATTGAGTTACATCCTGATACATCGCCCATTTTTATGACTCCACATAGGATGGCGCCTGCTGAGTTGCAAGAACTCAAAGTCCAATTGCAAGACTTGTTGGACAGGGGTTTTATTAGGCCGAACACCTCACCTTGGGGCGCTCCAATATTGTTTGCCAAGAAGAAGGACAAGACCCTTCGATTGTGTATAGATTATCGACAATTGAATCGGATTACTATCAAGAATAGGTACCCTTTGCTAAGGATTGATGACTTGTTTGATCAGTTGAAAGGGGCGCGAGTCTACTCCAAGATAGATCTTCGCACCGGTTACTATCAGTTGAGAGTTAGGGAGGAAGATATCCCTAAGATGACGTTCAGAACGCAATATGGGCATTTCGAGTTCACAGTCATGCCGTTTGGATTGACGAATGCTCCAGCAGCATTCATGGATCTCATGCATAGGGTGTTTCAACCCTACTTAGATCAGTTTGTTGTAGTCTTTGTTGATGACATCTTGATCTACTCCAAGTTTGAGGAGAAGCATGAGGGTCACTTGAGGATTGTTCTTCAGACCTTGAGAGACCATCAGTTGTACACCAATTTAGCAAGTGTGAATTATGGCTTACGGAGATAAAATTTTTGGGACATGTAGTGTTGGCTTCGGGTGTATCCGTGGACCCAGAGAAGGTTGAAGCGGTTATGAATTGGAAGAGGTCGAAGTCAGTCTTCGAGATACGCAGTTTCTTGGGATTGGCGGGGTACTACAGGAGGTTCTTTGAGGACTTCTCCTGACTAGCTGCACCTATGATAAGATTAATCCGGAAAGAGGTCAAGTTTGAGTGGAATGACTTGTGTGAGAAGGCATTCCAGGAGTTGAAGAGGAGGCTGACATCAACTCCTATTCTGATAGTTTTGAAAAGGGGAATGAGGTACACAGTGTATTATGATACCTCGAAGGACGGACTCGGTCGTGTGTTGATGCAATCCAGGAGAGTGGGGCTTATGATTCTCGGCAGTTAAAGAATCACGAGCAGAATTACCCTACGCACAACATGGAGTTAGCGGCCATTGTCTTTGCCTTAAAGGCTTGACACCAGTATTTATACGGTGAGCAGTTTGAGGTGTTTTTGGACCACAAAAGTCTAAAGTACATCTTTACAAAGCGGGACTTAATATGAGGCAACGCGGGTGGATTGAGTTTCTGGAGGATTATGAATTCACTTTGCATTACCATCCCGGTAAGGCAAATGTGATAGCTGATGCACTCAGCCGAAAGTCACGGGGAGTCTTGGCTAGTGTGGCTTCTCGGGAGTGGCAGATGCTCGAGACTGTGAGACAGTTCAGGTTACGCTGCATGGGGCAGGCTCAGGGTACTTTGGGGAATTTAGTGGCTACACATTCCCTACTGAACATAATGATTGAGTCCCAGGGATAGGATACAGAGTTATCATCCATCAGGGACCGAGTATGATTAGGTATAGGTGACGAGGGCTGAACCATTCACTCAGATGGTAGTTTTCGGTTTAGGGAAATGATTGTGGTTCCCCAATTTGTGGAACTCAGAGAGGAGATTCTTAGAGAGTTCCATTTGTTCTCGTTTTGCTATGCATCCAAGTGGCACGAAGATGTATCATGATCTTCATCGCTAGTATTATTAGAGTGAGATGAAGAAAGACGTTGGGACTTTTGTTAGCCGATGTCTCATGTGTCAACAGGTGAAAGCCGAACACCAGAGACCAGCAGGGTTACTCCAGCCTTTGGAGGTAGCTGAGTGGAAGTGGGAGCATGTCACAATGGATTTTGTGACTCACTTGCCACGGACATCGTAGGGTCATGATGCAGTATGGGTGATAGTGGACCGGCTTACGAAGTCGACACACTTTTTGGCAGTGCGAATGAACTTCACATTGGAGAAATTCTACAGGTTATACATACGAGAGATTGTTCGGTTGCATGGGGTACCCGTATCTATAGTATCGGATCGGGATCCCAAGTTTACAACTCATTTTTGGGAGAATTTCCAACGAGCCATGGGAACACGGTTAATGATGAGCACTACTTTTTATCCCCAAACGGACGATCAGTCAGAGAGGACCATCCAGACTTTGGAGGACATGCTACGAGCATGTGTCCTAGATCTCAAGGGTAGTTGAAAAGATCACTTACCCCTGATGGAGTTCGCATACAATAATAGTTACCAGCCGAGCATACAGATGACACCCTATGAAACATTATATGGGAAGCCATGCCGTTCTGCGGTTTGTTGGACGGAGGTGGGAGAGAGATCCTCTACGGGTCCGAATTTGGTCAGGGACACCTTTGAGAAGGTGAACTTGATACGTAAGCGTCTTCTCATGGCTTAAAGCCGACAGAAATGCTACGTCGACAGACGGTGGCAACCTCTAGAGTTTAAGGTGGGAGATTATATCTTCTTGAGGTGATGCCTAGGAGAGGAGTGGTCAAGTTTGGTAAGTGGAAAAAACTGTCGCCGAGGTATATTGGGCCCTTCGAGGTACTCGAGAGGGTGGGTGTAGTGGCTTACCGGTTGGCGTTACTGTAACACCCCACATTTTCTTTTATATATGTATATAGACATATAGTAAATAATTGTGGTAAAAATATGGATATGTGTAGTGATGTGTGTTTGAATTTGGTAGATTGAAAAAGTAGAGATTTAAAATGTTAGTGAAAATAATAGTTAAAATTTAGTTTTAATAAGTGAAAATATGAAATTTTAGGTACTAGAACTTGTATTAAATAGGTTTGATGTAAAAATGTGTGTTGGAGAGGTTTGTGATGGATTTGGTTAGCTTAGAAATGGATTGGAAATGGAAAAGGGATGAAACAAGACGTGAACAATGCACTGGTTGTAACTTCAAGCGCGATTTTGACCTTGATGCAGTCAATATCTCTCAAAACTCAAAACTTGAAAGTTGTGTAGCTCTTGCTTAGCATTCCATAGCATCTTGAATCATCTCAATCGGAACTCGGATGAGAGAGTTATGCCCAGATAACGAAGTGATGTCAAAACAACTCAATTAGCTTGAACAGTGCACTAGCTACAACTTCAAGCCCGATTTAGACCTTGATGCAGTCAATATCTCTCAAAACTCAAAACACGAAAGTTTTATAGATCTTTTTTATCATTCCATAACATCTTGAATCATCTCAATCGGAGTTCGGATGAGAGAGTTATGCCCAGATAACGAAGCGATGTAAAAACAGTCCAATTAGTTTCGTTTTGCATTTAACGTCTCCATTTGCATCATAAATTAAAATATAAGAATAATGAGTACATTTAGACTTCAAATAAATATAAAAGACTTTAATAAGCACCCTTTATCACCTTTTATTTGCAAACAACGCAAAACTTCATTAATAGCCGGTTCGAATGGATAAAATAAAAATTTTAGTGTTTCAGGTGTACGTTGACTTTGATTTTGAGATAAATCATAAAAATAAATTTTTTTAGCTTAAAATAACACTAAAAATGAATCCAGAACGTCGAAAAACCTTAGGGTAGTCATATGGATCAAATTAGAGATTCTTAATGGCAAAATCGTAATTTTAGAGAAAATTAAAACAGGCTGTGAACAGTGAATTTCGGGACTGAGGTGTTTTAAACCCCATTTTCATCCCATTTGCCCTCATTTATTTCACTCCACTCTTACCCCATACCTCTGGGAATCCTAGAAAGCATTAGAGAGGAAGAAAAAGAGGAAAAAACAAGAGATTTTAGGGTAGATTCAAGATCAAAGCTCAAGTTCTTCCTACAAACTAAGGATTCAAGGTAGAGATTTTCTATCATTCACTCACATTGAGGCTAGGATATTTATATATGTATGTTTTGACTATCAATGGTATATATATATGTTATGAAATCATCCTCTCTTAGGTTTTTTGCAAGAATTACATGTTTTGAACAAAATAGGATTTAATACCTATGAAATCTCATTTCTAGTTTTAAAATCCTAATTTTTGGAGAGTGATGTATTTCCTTCCTAAATTCTTTTTTTATTATGAATTTTGAAACCTTAGTGCTTTGTGTTGGGTAGAAAAATGATGTTATTGTGATCTCATGTATTTTTTTAGTTGGTTGTGAAATTATTACAAGATATATTTTGAAAATTTTGGATAGATGCTTGTAAATTGAGACAAATGTTGAAATTATATGCTTGGTTGGGTTGTTTGTGATGCACATGAGTAAGAGGTTCCTTGAAAGGATGTTCACCCCTTCCCAAAAGGTTTCTGGTAAAGATGCGTGGGAAACAATGTAGTGATTGGTGAGAGATTTTATGTAAAGATGCTCATTCATTTTCAAAAAATTCCCGGTAAAAATGCTTGAGAATCAAAGGTGACCTAAAGGTGGTGGAGGTTACCACAAAGTATGCCACCTACCGAAAGAATTTTTGGGAATTAGTTATGACAATTAATGGTTATTATTTATATGTGGTGCTCGTTTATTCATTTAAGTAATGTTTTTAAATAAACTTGAGATCGTTTTTAAATGTCACTGTTTTATTTCAAATTATGTATCTATGTTATGTTAAAATTGAGACCGACTGTTTTAAATATTTTTTTAAACCTTGTATGGATATGGGAGAATTTTTCTATAGAGCTTCGTGCTCATCCCCTATCGCTAACATTTTTCAGATTATCCGCTTGAGGAGGAGGACGTAAGAGTCGAGAAGCCCACTACTTGGGAGACTCCACCGGACGGGAGTGTGGATCCCGAGGTGGACACATAGAGCGACCTCATTTCCTTTTGTACTAGACTAGGACATTCTTTTGGAGCATTGTGTAGTCTAGCTTCTTTTGTTTATTCCGCTACGCTTCTTTAATTAATTTTTGAGATGTAATAGCCCTAACTTGGGCTTATTCTTTTGGATAATATTGTAAATATTCGTGGATGACAAATGAAGTCTTGTTTCTTAAGGGATTATATTAGTGCTCTCATGATATGAATGGTTTTAGAATGTAATGTTGTCCAGGGTGTGTTTTGGGGTGTTACAAAGTTGGTATCAAAGCCTAGACTTTTGGTTTTACATGGGAGCTGTAGGTTATGGAATGATCTCTAGAGCTTTAGGATTATGGTGAATCAAATCCTTGAGTAAAATTTTATACACGTTCTATGCCTTAGCTTAACCTAATATTTAGGATGTCCTGTACATCCATGAACTAAGTTGTGAATTGATGTGCAGGATGAACGACGAACAAGGACGGGGATGGGGACGTGGCGTGGCCGTGGAGGTCAAGCGAATCCACCACCACCACCCCTCCGAATGCCATGCAAGGCATTTACCAATGCTTGAGGGAGCTCACCACTTTGGTACAAAACCAAAATGGTAACAACAACCACAATGGTGGAGCTCATCCTCTTGCTCAAGTACTAGGCAATGGGAACAGAGACCGAAGGATGATAGCTCTTTGGGACTTCTTAAGACAACGACCACCCAATTTTCAAGAGAGCTCCAATCCTTTGGAGGCGGATAGATGGATCCGCCGAGTGAAGAAGATCTGTGACGGCATGAGAGTTGCCGAGGAGTTGAGAGTTGGTTTGGCGACCTACTTGTTTGAGGGGGAGGCTGACTATTGGTGGGATGCCATAAAAAGGAGAAGGGAACCGACACACTCACTTGGGAAGAGTTCGATCAACTTTTCAAGATAAGTACTTCTCTGATCGGTCAAAGACCGAATGAAGGCGAATTTTCTTGCACTACGACAGGGTAGTATGACTGTGGCTGAGTATGAGAGACGGTTTGACGAGCTCTCCCGTTATGCTATGGGATTTATATCTATTGAGGCCGACAGGGCCAAGCGCTTCGAGCAGGGTCTGAGGCCGATCATTAGGGAGAAGTTGGTGGCTCTCAGGATCCGTGATTTTGGGGACTTGGTGGACAGAGCTGCACTGGTAGAGAGAGACATAGAGGATAGCCAACGACGATAGGGCTTCTCGAGAGGAGGTCCGATCCGGATGGGTGCTAGCACTAGTGGGGCACAGAGACCGACACCATACCGTCGCCCAGACCAGACAGGTGGACAACGACTTTTGACAGCCCGAGGAGAGGGAGACACTCAGACTAGAGCCGGTATTACCCCATGATCCTGCTTTGCATGCTGAGGTGTGGGTCATATTCGGATGCATTGCCCAATTTTTCCACCTCAGGGGCCTATCCAGACCACCAGACAGGTACTAGTAGCCCAACCACCACCATCGAGGCCTGCACCACAGCGACCGATACAAGCTCAAGCCCCCGGCGGCACCAACCAAGGGCGAGTATTTGCTTTGACTCAGCCGGGGAGGACATTGCCAATGCCGTTGTGGAAGGTATCGTCCTTATTTATAATTCTTGAGCCTGAATATTATTTGACCCCGGTGCAACACACTCATTTGTACGCACGACATATGCACTTGATTTGGGATTGAGTTTCGCGAAGCTAGAGCATGTTATGAACATTAGCTTGTCCACGAGAGAACGGTTAGATACTAGTCGAGTCTGCAAGGGTTGCGTGCTTCGCATTGGGGAGCACGAATTGATTGTGGATTTGATTGCTTTAGAGATAAAGGGGTATGATGTGATTTTTGGGATGAACTTGTTGTCCGCTTTTCGGGCGATAATGGATTGTTTTTGCAAGCGGATTATATTTCAGTTGTCGGGAGGAGTCGTTTTCAATTTTGTGAATAACCAAGATTCTTTCCATCCATTTTCTACTACAGGTAGTAGATTCTTAAAAGCGAAATCGGGCAGTCATTTGAGTTTCTTAGCTAGCTTGATGGGAGATGACAGGGATAAAATCCATACGGATGTGGTGTTAATTGTATCAGAGTTTTTGGATATTTTTTTCAAAGAATTACCCGGATTACCGCCACATAGAAAAATTGAGTTCAAGATCGATCTCTATCGGGAACCGAACCCATATCCATTGCTCCCTATCGGATGACACCTTTGGAGTTGAAGGAGCTAAGGAAGCAGTTGGATCACTTGTTGGCGATTGAGTTTATCTGTATAAGCACTTCACCTTGGGGAGCCCTGGTCCTCTTTGTGAAGAAAACATATGAGACTTTACAGTTGTGCACGGATTACCGGAGGTTGAATCGAGTTATCATGAAGAATAAGTATCTGTTGCCGAGAGTTGATGACTTATTTGATCAGTTGAAGGGTTCGAAGTATTACTCCAAGATTGATCTTCGCACGGGGTATCATCACCTGCGGATTAAGGAGGAGGATATTCCTAAGACTGCTTTTGTACCCGGTATGGTCATTTCGAGTATACGGTGATGCCGTTCGAATTGACTAATGCCCCCACAGCCTTCATGGATTTGATGCACAGGGTCTTCCGGCCTTACCTCGATCAATTTGTCATTGTGTTTATTGATGACATATTGATTTACTCACAGACTCAAGAGGAACATACTCGTCATCTCTCTATTCTGCTACAAACATTGAGAGAACATAAGTTATATGCAAAGATGAGCAAGTGTGAGTTTTGGATGAAGGAAGTGAAGTTCCTTGGCCATGTTGTGTCCGAGCAAGGAGTAGAAGTTGATCCCGCAAAGATTGAGGTCGTGATGAAATGGGAACCACTAAAGAACGTAACAGAAATACGGAGTTTCTTGGGGTTAGCCGGTTATTATCGTAGGTTTGTGGAAGAGTTCTCCAAGCTTGCGATATCGATGACTCGCCTTACAAAGAAGGGGGAGAAATTTTTGTGGATTCAAGCGTGTGAACTAGTTTTTCGCACCTTGAAGGAGAAGTTGACGACGACACCTATCCTCATTATTCCGAGCAGTGGGAAGGCTACGATGTCTACACCGATGCTTCACTACGAGGCTTGGGATGCGTTCTAATGCAAGGAGGGGAGGTAGTGGTTTATGGCTCAAGGCAACTCAAGGTGCATGAGCAGAATTATCCCACACACGACTTGGAGCTGGCTGCGGTGGTGTTTGCTCTTACGTTGTGGAAATGTTATTTATACGAGGAAAAATTTCAAGTGTTCTTGGACCATAAAAGCCATAAGTATATCTTCACACAGAAAGACTTGAATATCCGGCAGAGAAGGTGGATTAAGTACTTGGAAGATTATGAGTTCACGCTCAACTGCCATCCAGGGAAGGCCAATGTAGTTGCCGATGCTCTTAGCAGGAAGTCTCGAGGTGAAATCAATTTTCTTGCGATAAATAGCTAAAAAATGATTGATGCATTGGAGGAGTACGATCTATGGGTGGATGGACCGGAGTATCAACCATATCTATTCAACCTTGTAGCTCAACTAACGCTTCGACGACCGATAGTGGAGTTGCAATGCTTGGATTCGGAACTCGATTGGATTAGAGTCCGATTGGAGAATAGAAAAGCGATTAAAGGATGGTCTTGGAAGAATGGAGAGTTGAGATATGGGGAGAAGCTATGTGTTCCCGATGATTCGTCCCTAAAAGAGGAGATATTGGGAGAGTGTCATCGCTTCAATTTTGCTATCCACCCCGGTAACACAAAGATGTATAGGGACATGAAGCGTCAATACTAGTGGAGGTGAATGAAGCGAGATGTAGCCAAGTATGTGACAAAATGTGCAGTGTGCCAGCAGGTGAAGATTGAGCATTAAAGGCCAGGAGGAGTCCTACAGTCTTTACCTATTCTAGAGTGGAAGTGAGATCACATCACCATGGATTTCGTGTCGGGTTTACCACGGACGTCGTGCGGACATAATGTAGTGTGGGTCATTGTGGATAGACTCACCAAGTCCGCTCACTTTTTGGGTATGAAGATCACGAATACATTTAAGACTTTGAGCCAACTGCATATCCGTGAGATAATGAGGTTACACAGCGTTCCGCTCTCGATTGTGTCGAATTGTGACTCTAGGTTTGTGGCGAGATTTTGGCAAAGTCTATAACAAACGATGGGGACAGAGTTACACTTCAGTACGACTTTTCATCTCTAAACGGATGGACAATCCGAGAGGGTGATACAGATTGTGGAGGATATGTTACGCGCTTGCGCGTTGGACTTCAAGGGGAGTTGGAGCGACCACTTACCGTTGGTGGAGTTTGCTTACAACAACAGTTATCAGAAAAGTATTGAGATGGCACCATATGAAGCATTGTATGGAAGACCATGCCGATCACTGACGTGTTGGTTAGAAGCCGGCGAGAGTAGTTTGTTTGGACCGGACATTGTTCGAGAAATTACGGAGAAGATTCAATTCATCTGAGAGAGGCTACGGACGGCAAAAAATAGACAGAAGAGCTATGTGAACCACAGACGAAGACAAGGTGGGAGACTATGTATTTCTCAAGGTGTCACCCAAGAAGGGCGTGTTTCGATTCGACAAGAAGGAGAAGTTAGCGCCAAGATATACCAACCGTTTGAGGTAATCAAAGCGGTAGGCAAGGCGGCATATCAACTTTGACTACCAACCCAGCTATCCGGAGTACATGATGTGTTCCACGTGTCCATGTTGAGAAGGTGTCACTCGGATGCAACTCCAGTCGTGAACTTGGAGGAAATTGAAATTCAAGATGGAGCAACCTACGAAGAACAACCGCATTTTATTTTATATATGTATATAGATATATAGTAAATAATTGTGGTAAAAATGTGGATATGTGTGGTGATGTGTGTTTGAATTTGATAAATTAAAAAAGTAGAGATTTAAAATGTTAGTGAAAATAATAGTTGAAATTTGATTTTAAAAAGTGAAAATATGAAATTTTAGGTCCTAAAACTTGTATTAAATAGGTTGGTGTAGAAATATATATTGGAGAGGTTTGGGATGGATTTGGTTGGCTTAGGAATGGATTGAAAATGGAAAAGGGATGAAACAGGACGTGAACAGTGCATTGGCTGCCACTTCAAGTGCAATTTCAACCTTGATGCAGTCAATATCTCTCAAAACTCAAAACATGAAAGTTGTATAGCTCTTGTTTAGCATTCCATAGAATCTTGAATCATCTCAATCAGAGCTCGGATGAGAGAGTTATGCCCAGATAATGAAGTGATGTCAAAACAGCCCAATTATCTTGAACAGTGTACTGGCTACAACTTCAAGCTCGATTTAGACCTTGATTCAGTCAATATCTCTCAACACTCAAAACATGAAAATTTTAGAGCTCTTTCTTATCATTCCATAGCATCTTGAATCATCTCAATCGGAGCTCGGATGAGAGAGTTATGCCCAGATAGCGAAGCGATGTCAAAACAGTTCAATTAGCTTCGTTTTGTATTTAACGTCTCCATTTGCATCCTAAATCAAAATATAAGAATAATGAGTACATTTAGGCTTCAAATAAGTATAAAAGACTTTAAGAAGCACCCTTTATCACCTTTTATTTGTAAACAACGCAAAACTTCATTAATAACTGGTTCGGATGGGTAAAATAGAAACTTTAGTGTTTCGGGCGTACGTTGACTTTGATTTTGAGATAAATCATAAAAATAAATATTTTAAGGTTAAAATAACATTAACAATGAATCCGGAACGTCAAAAAATCTTAGGGTAATCATAGGATCAAATTGGAGATTCTTAATGGCAAACCGTAATTTTGGAAAAAATTAAAATAGGCTGTGAACAGTAAATTTCGGAACTGAGGTATTTTTTTCATCCCATTTGCCCTTATTTCTTTCACTCCACTCTCATCCCACACCTCTGGGAACCCTAGAAAGCATTAGGAGAAAGAAAGGAAGGAAAAAAAATAAGAGATTTAAGGGTAGATTTAAGATCAAAGCTCAAGTTTTTCCTACAAACTAAGGATTCAAGGTATGAATTTTCTCTCATTCACTTACATTGAGGCTAGGGTATTTATATATGTATATTTTGGCTATCAATGGTATATATATATGCTATAGAATCATCATCTCTTAAGCTTTTTATAAGGATTATATGTTTTGAACAAAGTAGGGTTTAATACCCATGAAATCTCATTTCTAGTTTTAAAACCCTAATTTTTGGAGAGTGATGTATTTCCTTCCTAAATGATTTTTTTTTATTATGGATTTCGAAACCTTAGTGCTTTGTGTTGGGTAACAAAATGATGTTATTGTGATCTCATGTATTTTCTTAGTTGGTTGTGAAATTGTTACAAGATATATTTTGGAGATTTTGGATAGATGCTTTTAAATTGAGATAAATGTTGAAATTGTATGCTTGGTTGGATTGTTTATGATGCACATGAGTGAGAGGTTTCTTGTAAGGATGCTCACCCCTTCCCAAGAGGTTACCGGTAAGGATACTTGAAAAACAATGTAGTGATTGGTGAGAGGTTTCATGTAAGGATGCTCATCCATTCTCAAGAGGTTCCCGGTAAGGATGTTTGAGAATCAAAGGTGACCTAAAGGGGGTGGAGGTTACCACAAAGTATGCCACCTACCGAAAGAATTTTTGGGAATTAGTTATGATAATTAATGTTATTATTTGTATGTGGTGCTCGTTTATTTATTTAAGTAATATTTTTAAATAAACTTGAGATCCTTTTTAAATGTTACTGCTTTATTTCAAATTATGTATCTATGTTATGTTAAAATTGAGACCGACCGTTTTAAATATTTTTTTAAACCTTGTATGAGTTTGAGAGAATTTTTTTACAGAGCTTCGTGCTCATCCCCTATCGCTAACATTTTTCAGATTACCCGCTTGAGGAGGAGGACGTAAGTGTCGAGAAGCCCGCTACTTGGGAGATTCTACTGGACGGGAGTTTGGATTCCGAGGTGGACGCATAGAACAACCTCCTTTTCTTTTGTACTAGACTAGGACATTCTTTTAAAGCATTGTGTAGTCTAACTTCTTTTGTTTATTTCGCTGCGCTTCTTTAATTAATTTTTGAGATGTAATAGTCCTGACTTGGGCTTATTCTTTTGGATAATGTTGTAAATATTGTGGATGACAAATGAAGTCTTGTTTCTTAAGGGATTATATTAGTGCTCTCATGATATGAATGATTTTAGAATGTAATGTTGTCCAGGGTGTGTTTTGGGGTGTTACAGTTACCGCCAAATCTATCAGGTGTCCATGTGATTTTTATGTCTCTATGCTCCAGAAATACACCCCAGATCCAACTCATGTGGTTGATTAGGGAAACTTGTTGTTGATGGTGATGAGACTTTTGAGAAGGGACAGGTGCGCATCATGGATAGCCGGGAACAGATTTTACGAGGTAAGACCGTGCGACTAGTGAAGGTGTTGTGGCAGCACCGAGAAGTGGATAAGGCGACATGGGAGAGCGAGGACACCATCCGTACCAATTATCCTTTCTTATTCGAGGATGGAGGTACATTCTTATAGTCTTTTAGCATTATTTCATTGTTGCATATGCATGTGACTGTATGTGCATGTGTATATGAATTTCGGGGACGAAATTCTTTTAAGGGGGGAAGAATGTGAAATTCATGAAAATTTAAACTTTTTCTTAGAAATGATAGAATGATAATTTACCATCCTAATGTGTATTAAAATACTCATGTTCTAAACTTAGATGAGGAAACAGAGTTCGCTGTTAGATTCGTATCGTAAAATCTAGTCACCTTGTCAAATTTCGTCGAATTTCGAGATAGTCGAATTTTTGCACGTCGTTCGAGGCGACTGCGAGGTGAATGACATTTTAAAGGTCTCCAAAAATAAGTTTTTTTTAAAATTAAGTTAAAGTTTCAATAAAATTAATTTGAATTAAATTCGAGGTATAACGAATCGTTTCAGGATGAAAAATGGACTCGAACAGAATTATGCGGTGCAATTTAGACCATACATTAAGGGGGTAAAAATAGGGGCAAATATTTAAAAAATCAGATATTTTCACCCTCATTTGAGTCTTGTTTGGCTGGCCATAGAGAGAAAAGAAAAGAGAAGAAAAACTCAAATTCTTTAAGTTTTCTACCTTAGATTTTTGAAGTTCTGTCGCTTGGATCAACTCAGACCAATAGCTAAAATTCATCTCCTCAATGAGGGCTACGTGTACGTACCAAAAAGAGTAGGTTTCATCAAAATCCAAGAGGAGACTTTGGAGAAAATCAAAATTTTGAGGTTGTTTTGGTGTTATAGAAGTTCTCTACACTTCGATTGAAGTAGGGTTCTTCTTACCTTGGTTTTATTCCTCTCCTTTAGGGCTGTTTTAGGGCCGATTTAGGGGCTAAAACTATGGACTGTTTTTGAGGTTGAAATGATGGACCATTTTGGGTTAAAATATGGACTGCTATGTGGTTGTATTTTGGACCGAATTTGGGACTATTTGATGGCATGTTTAGGGCTATTTTGTGGCTGAATTTGGGACTATTTTATGGCATGTTAATGGGCTATTTTCTAGCTGAATTTGAGACTGTTTTATGGCCTGTTTTGTGGCTGAATTTGGGACTGTTTTATGACCTTTTTAGGGGCAATTTTGTTGCCGAATTTAGGACTATTTTATGGCATGTCTAGGGGCTGTTTTGTGATTGAATTTGGGGCTGTCTTATGGCCTATATAGGGGCTGTTTTGTGGCTTATATAAGGGCCGTTATGTGGGCTATTATATGGGCTATTTTATGTTATATTTCACCTTTGTGATTAAGTGTATTATTGACATAAAAATTGTGATAACATGCTTGAAATTGTGTTATGAAAATTGTCAATGTATGTGCATGCTTGTGTTATATTGACATTGAGGAGAAAAATGAGAATTATATGCTTATGATATAATTTTGCCATGAAATATGTAAAATGTATTGATATTGTTCATATGTCTTTCACAACATATTGAATATGTTATAATTATGCAATGGAACATCATATTGCATATGCATGGTAACATCGCATCATGTGGGTGTGTGCATGGTTGTCGTCAACACGACACTTGGTAGATGACGAGTGGACTCCATTAAGCTTGGTCGAAGACTTGGTCGAAGACTTGGTCGAGTCGCACAGGTTGCATGGTGATTAGGGTTGGGGTTAGCAAAGAGGGACTAGAAGATCCCTCGGGTGCAAGGCTCGGTGATTGAGATACGCACTCCCTTGGCTTGGCCCATGAAGTGTGTGGGCGTACGTGGAGCCCTTGGTTGAAATCCATAATTTTGAGTAGGTTGGAGACCCTTGGTGTAAGCCCATAAACATCCACCCCACACAAAGACCCTAGGTTGGTAAAGTCATTTGATGTGCAACATAAATGACAATTCCATACACATTGACACTTGCATGTGTTGAGGAGCTGGGAAAGGCTCGGGTTGATTTGCATGAGTGAGTCTCATCTCATTTCATGACATGACATGATAAATTCCAACATTGAATGCATATTCTTACTTGAAATGTTGATGTAAATATGAAATGTTGTATGTAAGCATTGCACGTGCACTTAGGTGGGGAATAACCTCTGTAGGAATTACTCTATTGGGCGTGGCGCACCCTATACGGAAAAATATTTCTGATTCTGGATACATACTGGTGGACGGCCCTCACTTGGATCCTCAAGCTTGAAGAAAGGCCGGATTGTGGCCTTTAACCTTGGTTTATGTAAAACTATGTTTTGGGCATGTAATGTGTAAAAGAATTGTAACTGAGTTTATATGGGCTGTTTTAATATAACGATGCATATGGTATTTGAGTATGGATAAATGGACCCGGTGTGGTCAAGTTTTACTTATAAATGGACCTGGTGTGGTCATTATGTTATATTGGGCCTCAGATGGGTCATGTTAATGTATATTGCACAGGTTGTATTTTGGGTAGAACTCCCGTACAAATGAGACTCTACCCGAATTTTGTTAAATTAAAGACCCTGGTAAATGGGCCATAACGGTGAGATATCGAGTTACTTGGTATCTAAGGGTATTCCGCGGGTTGATGGGTAATCAACAGATCCCTGAATTTTGGGGCGTCATAACACGAGAGAGGGAGAGAGAGAGAGAAAAAAAAAACCTGGGTGGGAAGTCTAGAACGATGAAGGAGGAGCAATGGAGTGGCCAAGTGAGGTGTGAGGCGCAGACGCTCTTAGGACTCGGTAGATTAGGGTTGTTTTAGTTTATATATATATATATATATATATATTAAAAATTATTGTGGGTGGGGTAGGGTAGGGTAGGAATGCGAAAATGGATAGTTATTCCGCATTTCTACCCAAAAATTGTCGGAAGACCAAAAACTCTTCCACATTCCTACCCAATATTTACGGCTAGCCGTTCAGTAGGGTAGGGTAGGGTAGGAACTTGCGGCCAGTCAGAAATTTGAACACTCCTAACTGCCTGCACAAGAACAAAGACAAGACTGCAGGCGTACCGCAAGAGTGCCATTAGAGCTGAGATCGCGCTATAGATAACTCAGGAGAGGGATTCCATTGCAAAGGCTGACCTGCTAGCAACTAGTGAGAGAGCCACCAGCATAGAGGCTCACTCCATTGAGATGGAGAGAAGGAGGGAGGCTATTGAGAAGGTCATTGCAGGAACTTTTATTGATGGTTATGCGGAGTTTAGGGGGAAGGTCTCAACAGCTTTTCGTGCCATTGACTTTTTTGCCTTCGTCCCATATGAGGCACTGGGAACTGATGGTGACCGAGAGAGCTTTGATGAGAGTGGATTAGGGAGCTATGAGTGATGTCAAGAATATGACAACTTTTATCTTTTTGTTGTTAGGTAATGTTTTAACTTTTTTGTAAATTGTTTATAAACTTTCATGAAATGAAAGAGAGTTCTACACAAAATAACTCTTACAAAGTTTTATTTCATAATTTGAAGTAAAATATAACAAAAGAGATTGATTGAACCAACAAAAGATAGATAAAATGATAGTTATTGGCTTATACCCCATTAGTAATAATACCTTTTCAGGTGTTTCACGTTCCATGGATGGGTCAGGGTTTTTTCCTTCGGAGTTCTGAATTATAACACCCCAATTTCACTACACTATTATTAAAGAAAACCTATCCCGAAAATATTTATTTTAGGATCATTTTTTAAAAAATAAAAGTCTTACATGCGCGGCACACTAGCCCGCTACCATATAGTATATACATAAGTGTTGCTTACACGTCAAAAAGGGGAAGAACAAAAGTATTTACATCATGTACAGCTGAAAAGGTTTTTCTTTAAAAATATAAGAAACTGATATGAACCCTTCCCGATAACTCTGCTTGGACTTCTAGTTCGACAATGAACTGCAAGCTTGTTTACAATTTATCTTATAAGATTTCAGGGAAATTTTTCAGTGAGTTCTCATTCAAGATTTCAGATATAAAGAAAAGAAAATAATGTAACGTCCTTGCTCATTAGTGGAGTTTTAATATTTGCGATTCCATAACTTATTCTCGATATCTTGTTTCGTTGCTCTAAAGTTTCACACAGCGATAACCGTCCCGCCACCCAAGCGACAACACTCAACACAATTTAATCATCATATTGGTATACAATCGTCACTTAGACAAGTCAACAACATGTATCTTTTTTCCATTTCAGCTTCCGTCACCTAGACGAAATCAGCTTTAACTTATCTCAATCACAAAGACAAACTTGAACATTTAGGTTACTTTTAGTCACGTAGATAATCCAATCTAACAATTAGCTTTCGTCCCTCAGGCATCTTGGCTGTGTAAATAAAATACGTCACTTAGACATCCAACACTTTATCGTCTCAAACCATTAGGTTTTTCTTTTCGCTTGTCACAAAGACAACTAAACCATAATATTATAGTCTGTCACAAAGACATCTTATGACACTTAAGCCATTTATTTGTAATAGAACTCATAAGATAGACAGTCAAATAAATATTATATGTAGATGAAACAAGGGTTAGCGTACGTACATACCTCGTAGAAAATTTACCTTGTTGATGACTCCTCTGCTGGAGCTTTTTGAGATGTGTTCTTTACAGCGGTCGTCCCCGGACCAGGATCTCATTATTTATAATCCCATTCAAGTATTTATAAGTAATACCATTTTACTCGAATTGGTTACTCGAATTAAGTTCCATAATCTAATCATGTCACGTTCAAAAACTCATTCATACCTAATAATATCAATTACTCGAACCGATTAAACTAGTAGCTATAATCAATTCGAGTCACATGAAAATAATTTATTTGAATTAACTACTGGAATTCATTACATCTAAGGTAAACTTTTCTTATAAAATTATAGTAACCAAAATATACTTGAATCTACATACTTTCCCATAAAATCATATGATTGCATGCTTCCTTATAATTCCTCATACCCATGAAATTTATAAAAATTTAAGAACAATTAACAAATTCCTAATTACTCACCAAACTTTTATTTTTCTTAACTAAAATTCAACCCACTTACAACTATTTCACTCTTCCATTTTTCATACAACAATACTAACTTAATTTACACACCCATATAAATATCAATTTGAAACCTTCATGCATTAACCAAACATCATTATATATATACATATAAAATATCCAAACACATACAAAATACCATACTTTAAATACATGCAACACTCAAAATATATATGTTAAAATTGGATTTCTACATCTTGGAAAAGAAATGGATCACAATTCTTACATTTGCACCCACACTTTACTTTTTTTTCCCCCTTCTTTTCTTCTCTTTTTTTTTTTTTCTTTCTTTCCTTCTTCTTCCCTTAGTTTTCTCTTTCTTTCGTTCTTGGTTCTTGCTCTAGCCAAAATCCCCAAGTGCAAGACCTCTTTTCTTTTCTTTTTTTCTCGTTCCTTTCCCTTAGCCTTGTATGTGACCTTGTTTTTTTTTTCTAGCCGTCACTTGCATTCCCCACCCTTGGTTTTTTTATTTTTATTATATTTGCATGCAAGCCATGTCTTGCATGCAGTGGACTATTCCATCGTTGCTTGCATATTATATATATATATATATATATATATCCTATACATATATATTTCTTATATTCATATATTTTTACACTTATATTTATTTACCCATTTTTTTTTATTCATATTTATACTTAGACGTATATGTACATATATCCAAAAAAATTGGTAAACCATTAAATTCGTATTTTGGACCCTTAACCACTCATTGCACACACTAACACATTTTATTTTTATAACAATAAATTAATGTCACGTGTTTGTCACCAAATTAATTTCACATATGCTAACGTACATAAAATAATAAAGTCATATCACATGTTAATGTGTATTTAACTTTTCACACTTTAAATAAAATAATTCTCCTTATAATCATTCTTCATAAAATTATCTCTATCTATTAAAATATTCATCGTCTATGTTCAAATTTAGGTCTCATATCATTATTCGTAATTAAATACTAGTTATCAATCTTACGCATGCATGTCATATGTGAATACGATTATTACAAAAATTAAATGTTTGTTATGCGTGTTCAGATCTTACGGTTATGAATAAATGGATACTTCTATACATATTTGTATATCAATCACAACTTTGATTTTTTTTTTCAAAAATTAAACTCAATTTTTATATTTAGACCTATACCCGATCTCCTGTATTTCTAATAGCTTAATTTTTAATTATCAAACTAAAATACTATTCATGTAAAATTAACATACACACCCTTATATATTTTTCTTGAATTCTTAACTCGTAACTATAAGTTTATCATTGGACCCACACTAATTTACTTGTGTTTTCAACTATTTTAATTTTAAATCCAATGTTTAACATAAGTACTTGCAGCTAGATCCTCAGCACAAAATAAAGTATCTAAATAGTTTATTTGGGTCTCACAACTCTTTCCCATTTAAATGAATTTTGTTCTCGAAATTCACTTATAACACTAATGTAAATGAGTACATTGCCCATATAATTTGTTTCACTGAACTCAAAGAAAACCACATCAACAAATTATAATTAATATTATTCCTGTTTACTTTCATGTATAAGTTTTTTTTCAGTCAACTCCATACTATCTTTCTTGCCTCATTGGTCATAATTTTCACATAACCTCTTGAGAACACAATGTTAGCAAAACAATCCACACAGAGAGAGAGAGAGAGAGAGAGAGAGTAAGGCAAATAAATAGAAGAGGAAAATTTGAGGACGAGAAGATGGAGAGAAAGGGAAGGATAAGAGAGGAGAGATAGATAATATATTTTAAATAGAAAAGTAAATCTCCTATAAGAATGGTACAATTTTAACTAATTGGGTCCTTTTCTCGGGGCTAGTCTTTCATTAAGATGGGGTGGACTTGTGGACCCTTTTCCCTTTATTTTTCTGTTCATAAATACATTAGTCGAAAATGTATGTAAAAAATTTGGGATTGTGTAAAGGTATGGCCCTTTGCCTAGCCAAATCTTTCCTCACTTAGATGACAGATGGATTTTGTTGGTGCAAAATTTCACTCCATCTTTACGCAAACTGGATTGATGTCTGTCCTCCTCCTTACAGTTTTCCAATGAACTTAGTTATATTTTTTATGGCTGGAACTAGCTTCTCTAAGATTCAAATGAAGTTTATGTGATTTGGTAGACCTGAAAAGAAGTCGAAGATCGAAGAGAGTGAGCTCTGGGGGTTGACCCCCTGATGTTTAATTTATTTGCGAGAAAGTTGAAAAAGAATATTTTAGAACAAATATTACGTAACTTGGGTGTGTCCCTTAGGCTCCCCTTCATAGTTTGTTTGAATTAGTAGTTATAGGTGGGCAAGACTCCTTGTGGGAGAGCCTTTCAAATTCAAGATAAGCTGATAAGGAGGCTAAGACTTTTGTGGGACAAGGGGTTTTAACTAGTGTTATCAGAACTGGACTGGACCTATCAGTCTAAACGATAAACTGGTCAACCGGGTCATTAACAGGTCTAGTTTGCTAATTAGATTGGGTGTGCAACGAAATTGTCTCTAAATCGAAAAACTGGCCAATTTTGGTAAAAACTTTTGTGTAGACATTAAAAATTTAACAAATTAATGTCTATAATTGGATCCAAACTAATTAGATAAATTAAATTGGGTTGGACCTAAATTTCATAAACCCAAATAAGACAAATCAAATAGGCTTGAGTTGGACCTAAATTTCACAGCCTAATGTAATTAACCAGTCTTCTTAAATTAAATTAAAATTGACTTAAAATTCATAGGCCCAAATTAAACAAACTTTTAAAAGTTAAAGTGAGTTAGACTTAAATTCCATAAATCAACTAAAACTCAAAAATTTAAATTAATGTGTGTGACCCACTATCTAAGGCCCATACAAGGGTATTCAGGTAAAATACGCTTGTTTGGATCACTACTCCCGACACTTTAAATAAAGGTCTGGGGGAAGCTAAGAAGGAAAAACCAAATAGGAGGCTAAGAAGAAAGAGTAAGAGAAGCCAAGGAGGAGGGAAGATGAAGAAAGCTCTGTTTGAGTCCATTTCAAGAGAATAAGGGAATATCAGTAGTGAAGCTCCGCCGGAGTGTACCCTCGACTGAGGTCTTGCAAATCTATCTCTAAGGAGAAGAAACGTTGCTCAGGTCCTTCTTTAATAAATCTAAATTATCTTCAAAACATTCAACACAAAGAACGGTGAGAAGATTCAACAAAGTCAAGGTAAAGATCGAAGAATGAGAGTCACGTCAATTTGACCCTCGTCTTCAACAAATTCACCAAATCAAAGATCGAAGAACGAGAACTACGTCAATCCAATTCTCGTCTTCAACAAATCTATCAAAGTGTCAAGAAATCGAAGATTGAGGAACACGCTGGTCAAGCCCTTGTCTTCACCAAGTCAACCAAAGTCAAAATCAATTTAAAGATTAAGAAATACACTAGTCTGACCCTCGTCATCATCAAATTCACCGAGAATCAGATGACAATATATGTGAGAAGCACACCCAAGAGAGTTAACACTACATCTTTTACTTAAACTTAATCAAATTGCCAATTGTAATTTAACCTTATTTTGTGTTAATTATACATGAATTTTTGTCATTATAAATTTTGACACACCCAATGGGACCCTATTTTCCTCTCATCTCTCAAGTCAAAAAATTCAATAAGCCTAACAATAATGGCAATCAAAGACATCATGATTCCTCTCACCGATAAGTCAGTAGACTTAGTCGAGGAGTCAATTCCAAGAACTCGAGTTATAGCAAAGGCGAGCGAATCTCAACTCTTGCCACTGATGAAGCATCACTCTAGACAAAGCAAAAAGAAGGCTCTTCCAACAAATACAACATTCCCATTCTTCCATCGATCTAGAGGAATAAATAGGCGATTCTCTGCCCAACACACATTCCAACATAGGCTCGAGGACTGAATCTTACTCCGAGAGTTCTCCTAAGCAAAAGTGACATGATTATTCCTCAGCCTTCGATACACCTATGCTTGTGATGGTGATGGAAGTCACTTCATTTAAAGAACATCTTCAGCAACTTACTACTACAATCAAAAGACTGACCAAAGCACTTGAAGTTAAAGACATGCAAATCGTCGCACTCATGAATCGGCTCGAAATGTAAGAACCTTCAAAAGGAAGCAGTTAAGAAACTCCAAATCCATCTGGTACCAAAACACCGAAAATCCTAAGTCTTTAGAAAATCAACATAAGCAAGAGCAGTATGATCGAGTTGTGATGCAAAATGTCATACAAGATTCTTCTCAAATTTTCATTGCTGCACTTTTTGTCAAACAACTTCAACATATGATTGCAGATACGATCTGAGCCCAATATGGAGGAGTTCAGCAATCTTCGTTGGTATGTGCCAAGCCATATAGTCGATGAATTGTTGAGATGCAAAATGTCTATGGGATACCAACTCTTGAAGTTTCAACAATTTGACGGAAAAGGCAAATCAAAACAACATGTTACCCATTTTATCGAAACTTGCAATAATGCTGGCACCTACGATGATTTGATGGTGAAATAATTCATCTATTCCCTCACAAGTGTAGCGTTCAACTGGTACACAGATCTTACAATGGAGACTGTTAACAATTGGGACAACTTAAACGAGAGTTCCTCACTCGTTTCAACAGTACTCGATGTAAGGTAAGTCTTCCTAAACTTGCAGGGACAAAACAGATAAGAGATGAACTCATCATCGATTATATCGGCCATTGGAGGAGTCTTGTTCTCAACTACAAGGAGTGCATTAGTGAAGATTTTTTGATTGATATGTGTGTTCAAGGAATACATTGGAGATTACTTTATAGCTTCTAGTTAAACATACTCCATACTTTCGAAGAACTTGTAACAGAAGTACATGACTTGGAGATCCAGATCGCCAGACATGGAAGTCACTTGATAAGTGATCCTTGTGAAAAGAAAGATGTGATGAAAAATGTGAAACCTTTCAAAGCAGAGGAAGTTATGGCAATCGTCAATGCACCATTGAAGGTCTCTAATAAAAGGTCAAATACAGACTTCAATCCTAAGTTTACTCAGTACCAGGTCCAACATAAGATAAGATCAATTTTGAAAGAACTTGAAGGGAAAAACTATCCCTTCTTTGATGCTGAAGTTTCTGATATCTTTGATTAGGTACTCAAATTAAAGCTTATCAAGCTCCCAACACCTAAAAGACCAGAAGAAGCAAGAATAGTTGATAATCTAAAATATTGCAAATATCATTGGATTGTTAGCTATCCCTTTGAGAAATGTTTTATCTTGAAGGAAGAGATTATTCGTCTACTGAATGAGAAGAAAATCAAACTCGATTCCAGTGAAGATACATCAACTGCAAATGTGACAATGGTCACTCTTAGGTCTTTTGATCCTATACCAATCTCAAATAAAGGAGTACAATTGTCGCATCCCTTACATCTTAAGGAACCATCACAATTGTTGAGTTCTTCCACCTTTACAGAAGAAACACTATCAATTGAAGGTAAGGAACTCACTAATTCTTTTCCTAAAAGAGTACGATACCCAGGTATGACAAGGCACAAAAATCCCAACATCCCAACGCTTTATGAGCTCATGACAGATAATCTAGATATTTGGACGTCATCAATCTGAATTGAAAAATGAGATGAGGGATGGTTAGTCAACTTTTGTCAACAAAAAGGATAATTACTGAACCTCGACTACTAACAAAAAATCATTTAATCTACCAGGTGACTCAGATCACAAATTGGGAGCACCTATTTTTGAACTGAAACCATGAAGGTGGCCTCCTTTGGATTATTCTTTGGCTATTGAGAAAGATATAGGATAACGGACTACGATGAAGTCTTATAGATGTCGTAAGAAACAACATCCATCTTCTTCAAATAATAAGCCAAAACAACTTGAAATGAAAATGGGACTTCATGCTCGACGAAATCGAAGACATCATGCAATAAAAAAAAAGTTCCCCAGTCGGTAACTATTGAAGATGAAGACTATAAATAGTCTTCTTGCACACTTGTAACTTTGTTGGAGTACTTTCCCAACCAATTATTTGCAAGATAACTAGCCACATCTTATATGATTAGTGCTCACGAAAATAAATGCATGACAAGTACTCCATCAAATAAAGATTCAAGTACAAAAAGTGCCCAAAAAGAAGTATAAGGAGACAAAAATATGATTGAAAAGTTGAAGAGCATGCCATCAAATTTGAGTTTGTCCAAGGCACTTTAATTTTCTGAAGAAACATGTGAAGCATTGGTACAAGCTTTGGTTGACCCAAAAAGATTTAAAGGGAAGACTCTAACTGGAACCGATAGGGGTATTCATGTTGATTACATGGCAATAATCTCATTCACTGAAAAAGATTTACATCTAGGTTCTCGTCCACACAATAGACCCTTTTATGTTAGCCGATATATTCAAGATTATAAGGTGTCTCCTATATTGATTCACTATGGATCAGTTGTCAACATCATGTCAATTCGTACCATGAAGCAACTTGACGTCTCTATGGATGAATTGTCAAAGAGTAAGATGACGATTCAAGGCTTCAATCAACAAGGCAAGATGTCATGGTTATGATTCATCTCAAGATCAAAATTAGAGAATTGATGTCTTATGCCCGTTTCCATGTCATTGACTCCAAAATATCTTGTGAGCCACTGTTTTAGACGACCTTGGCTCCATGAGATAGGAGTTGTGCCATCAAACATTGCATCGATGCTTCAAATATTTCCATGATGGAGAAGTGAGGCAAATCATTGGTGAGATTAAGTCTTTCTCAAAGGAAAAATATCACTTTGGAGATGTCAAGCTCTACTCTGGGACAGAACTCATCTCAAAGGCCTTCCTATCACATGCCAAAGACTAGACTATCAAGATAAAGACAAGAACAGACGTCAAGCTTTAGAAGGAAGACATAAACTTGTTTATAACTCAATTATTAAAATAGACAATCTCTAACCCAACTTTAAAGAGTTTTGTAAATGGTTGGTTTGATCTTCGCGTTAAAAAACTCTTCAAAAATATAGGATATGGCAAAGGTGAAACACGCCATCTTAAAATTTTTGATTTAGTTTTGCCAACGAAGTAAGTTGATAAATCAACAACAATGCAAGGAATTACAGAGGGAGAGTCTTCTACGCAACACAAACTTGATTTAGAATATTCTTCTTCTCTAATTCCAATTAAGCTAAAGAAGGCCTCATCCAAGCCTATCATGGTATAAATCTATGATTGCGAAAATGAAGAAGTCACACAACCTTGTGGTTTCATTTTTAACCGACTTGGTGGTCGAGGGATGGTGTTCATTCAACTGAGTGAGGAAGCTACTCCTTTAGATAATCCACAAAAGGCTTCTGTGTTTACTCAGCTTGAAAATTTGGTTTAACAAAATAAACTAAATTCTCTCAAGAAAGTTAAGAAACAATGGAGACGATGTAGACATCATGCTTCAAATTTTGCAAAAATAATTGAGGATCTTGCCGATCAACAATAACCCGCGAGAAATAACAAAAAACAGAAAATGGTGCATGACGTAGACATCAAGAAAGAAGGCATTTCTCTT
Source organism: Ilex paraguariensis (assembly GCA_963454935.2). Lineage (NCBI taxonomy): Eukaryota > Viridiplantae > Streptophyta > Magnoliopsida > Aquifoliales > Aquifoliaceae > Ilex > Ilex paraguariensis. The sequence goes on along the minus strand of CAUOFW020003183.1, from coordinate 5,438 downwards.
AGCTATGTCATCATTGATCAAATAATAGAAGAACTGCAATCACAATAATCAGTTTCAGCAAATGAATTCATACCAACTTCATCTACACTTAAAGAGGGGGCAAACTTCCACATACTAAATAGCTGACAAAGATGGCTTGAGGATTGACTCGATCAATGGGAAGTTTCTAAAACACTTCTACACCTAAAAACAAGTATAGCTCCTTGATCACGAGCCTAAACTGCATGTTACTCCTAATCTGCATGAGTTAAACTATGCATAACTCAAGCTACAAAAAAATGTTGCTCTTAGGCCTCATAACCTAAAATTGTATGCAACTTGACCAAAAATAAAGATTCATGAGCTCTTTAACGTAAATTACATGTTACTCCTGCCCCACATGAGTTAAAACCGTGTACAGTTTAAAAAAATATTTTTTTTTACTCTTTACCTATATAAGTTAAAACTATGTACGACATATATATATATATATATATATATATATATATATATATTTTAATCCTAGCCCGCATGAGATAAAATTGTATACAACTTAACATAACCAAAAAAAAAAAAAATCTATTTTTTCTCTTTGGTCTCATGAACCAAAACTATGATACGATGGGTTCAGCCAAAAAAAAAAGAAGAAAAACTTCGAGTTGTCGGTGGAGCTTTATCAAAAATCAAATTCATCTACTTGCTAGAAGACAAAGGTCTTGCATTTGATGACATCCAGGTGATAGAGCACATCATTCTGTCAACGAAGCAACAACGAACTACCATATTGATTCTTTAATTTTTAGAGCATTGAGAGTTGTAAAGTACTCTCAAACTATTATAAGGATTGATCATAAGATACTGGTCATAGGCTCAAAACTTCTGTTTATCTAATTCTATAATCCACCTATTGAGAGAAGTTACCTACGACTGCCACATAAGTCACTTAACACTGCCATAGAAGTCTCTTTAAGATTGACATATAAGTCACTTAATACTGCCATAGAAGTCAATTTAAGGTTGACATAGAAGTCACGTAAGGTTAATGCAGATATCACCTAAGGCGGCCACATAAGTTACTTAAGGTTGTCATAAAAATGCCACAAAAGTCACATAAGATTACCACAGAAGTCACTTTAAAACTGATATAGAAGTCACCTAAAATTGATGTAGAAGTCACTCAAGGCTGTCACATAAGTCACCTAAGACTGTCACAGAAGTCACTTAAGGTTACCACTAAAGTCAGATAAGACTGCCGCCAAAGTCATATAAGGCTGACAAAGAAGTTATATAAGGCCGACACAGAAGTCATATCAGGCTGACACAAAAGTCACATAAAGTTACCACAAAGTCATTTAAGGCTGCCGCAGAAATCCCATAAGGCTGCCGCAAAAATCAACTAAGGTTGACACAGAAGTTACTTTAAGGCTGACATAAAAGTCATGGAATGGTTGACAACGGTCTTGCTAAAAGCTTACTAACTTTCCGAAACCCTACCTTTAAAGAAAGATGCTCTCATGCTCTCACTCACTGGAACGAGCACATGAGAGGTTTCTTCTTGAGTTAAGTCCAAGGCTGCCACAAAAGTCACTTTAAGGCTGTCATAGAAGTCACATAAGGCTGACACAAAAATCACATAAGGCTGACATAGAAGTCACATAAGACTGTCACAGAAGTCACTTAAGGTTAACATAGAAGTCACTTAAAGTTGAACAAAAGTCATCAACTCATGCAAATGAAGTGGTCATGGGCTTAAGAAGTGTCGATTCTTCAATTCTTCAGTCCACCCTATCAAAGAGGGAATGTAGGCCCTAATCACACGCTCAAGAATTGCTACTTATTTAATTCTGCAATCCACCTCATCAAAGAAGGGGTATCAATTGGATGCAAGAATATGAAGTCAGTGTTGTAGGCTGCTTTCAAGATACTTCAAAGTGCTTTAGCCATTTTCAAAGCTGCAAGAATTGATCATGGCTTGAAAACTCTTGGGTTCTTCGATTCTTCGATTCTTCAATCCACCCCATCACAACTGCAAGAATGAGAAAATGTTGCAAGGACTGGTCATGGGCCACCCCATCAAAAAGGGATATACATTGGTTGCACAAAGGTAAAGTCTAATTCTGTAAGCTTCTTTCATGCAAACGCTGGTCACAGACTCAATAATTACCTCTTTTTCAATCCTCCTCGTCACAAGGGCCACTGCTATAGAAATATAAACCTCAGTGTTACAAGTTGTTGTAAGGATTGATACTAAGCTCGAGGACAACTAGGTTCTTTGATTCTTCATTCCACACCATCTTGAGGAGATTTCCATTGACTTCATAAATATGACGTTCGTTTCTTTAGGATGCTTTCAAAACTACTATAGGGATCAGGGTCTTTGGAATCTATAATTCACCCTTCTTGAATACGTTTGTTCTTTAAAATTTGCAATTCACCTTGCTCAAAGTAGCTTGATCATTCTTTGTTTTGAAATCTTTAGAATATTCATTGATCTAGCTTTTAAATAGGAAGCCATCTAAAAGATACAGGAAATTAAACAAAAAGACAAAAAAAAAAATCAATCTTGATAATACTATCATGCTTGTTCTCTTAATTTATGAGAAAACTTAAAACTTTGAAAAAAATTAATTAACACGAAAAAAAAAAATAAAAAGAAGAAAACTTACATGAAACCAAACTCCTAGAAATTTGTTTTTACCTGAAATCAAATTCTTATGAAAAATTATCCAAATTCAAATTCTTAAAAAAATTATAATAATAAAGAAAAAAAGAAGACAACATCATAGTCAAGACTAACACATAATAAAAAGAGTCAAATTGTAAGCAAAATAACTAAAGAAAAACAAATAATAATATTAATAATGAAAACTCGTGATAATTCAATTTGTTCACTGTGGATCTGGTGGTTACTTGTATAAAGGGACAAACTAGAAGAGTTCTAAGCTACTTACTAGGATAACGATTGGTCAATATGAGATTTTAAAAAAAAATAAAAAATAAAAATAGTCTTGATGCATTGGAAAAAAAAATCCAGAATACTTTAATAAGCAAATACGGAAAAAAAAAAAAGATGTAAAGAATTATCGTGATAGCATCAAGAAAAAAAGGGGTCTCCTGTCACCTGTTGACAAAAAAGGTGAGGAATAAACATTGACTTTACACCATAACCTAGAATAAGATGAAAAGAGAGAAAATCGTGAAAAATTATATAAAATAACTTTTATGGTGAAAAGACAACACATATACCTTTTAATTTGATAAAAGTATTAGAAAAAAGAACTTGTAAAAAAAATGGGGGCAAAAATGATATTAGAAGATAGTATTATTGGAATTAAATTCTTTCGATTCAAAGAGAAAGAATAACCATAATAAGGCAAAAAAAATTAAATAATAATAATAAAGGGGCAGGAGTTACTCATCAATCTACTGACTGATTCAATTTAGTGGTAACAAAGTAACTGAAAAATAGCTAAAATGGCTAGATACCAGTAGGCAAAACACAAAATAAAAAATCTTACCTGAAAATTTATTTATACCCAGTAGACAAGAGCATAAACTAACAAGAAAAGTCATGTTTAAAAAAAAAAGCGTGAATAAACAAAAAACAAGGAAAAGAATTGAAAGCATAAGTACAAACCAAATTGACTTCTAAGCCGAAGTGCCAAACGGCGGTACAATTAGAGACAATAACAATAATTATAACGAATAAAAAAAATTAATCACACCTGATAGACTTCAAAACGTTAGCACCAAACTTCTTTGGCGTTACCAAGCAATTGATAATACCAACATTCTCAAATATGTTGACACTAAGTTTATGAATTTAAGTAAAAAAATGTTTCTTATTTTGAAGAGTTAATTGCACTAGATGTCTCTAAAGTATAGAGTTTATCTTATTTTAGTATCTAATGTTTTAATTGTATCATTTTGGTCCTTGAAGTGTTGAATATGTTATTATATGGTCTCTTGAGCAGACATGACCACTTTGTTAATGATTTTTTTATCATAACTTATCACATAATACTTAAATATGGACAAAAAAATAATTTAGATAACTCTTGACTAAATTTTTACTCAAATTTTGGTTAAATATCTACCTAAATTACACAGTTTTGATCATGAGTTATCTAAATTTTGGTCAAAAATTACCCATATTATAAATTTTTTGTCAAGAGTTATCCAAAATTTGTTTAAGAGCTATCAAAATTATGTTTTGTCCATATTTAGTTATTATGTGACATGTTTATAATAAAAAATTATTAGTAATTTAAACATTTTTTTCTTGAATGGTTATATAGAAAAATATTTAATACTTCATGAATCAAAATGATACAATTAAAATATTAGAGACCAAAATGAGACAAACTCTATACTTTAAGAATCTCTAATACAATTAACGCTATTTTAAATTTTAGATAGATTTAGAGTTTATAAAGTCAGAGCCATATGTGAAAATTCTAAGTTTGTGTATTTAAAATAAAAAATAGTTTTAATTACTTTAATGCTGCGTTTGATACGCGGTAATACTTTTCGGTAGGAATAGAATAAACTTGGGAATGAAATAGAATGCGCATTACCATTCTAATATTTGGCAGCTGTTTAGAACTAAGGGCCGAAATTGAATGTTGATTCCATTCTTATGTTTGGATAAAACAATTTTTCATTGGAATAGAATCAACTTTAACCAAAATATCCACAGTATAATTATAAAAAAATTTTTTTTATGATTACGATTGCCTTTAAAAGTTGTGTTAAAAAATTTATAATTAGAAAAAAATGAGAATCCATTGAAAAAACTTAAACCACTATAAATTTTAAAAAATTAGAAAAAAATTCCTTCAAAAATAGGTTGACAAAAAAAAATTAAATAAAAATTATTATTATTATTTTTTTAAATATTTTATTAATTGAATCAAGAAATTACAAGAATCAAAGAATTACAAGAATTCTTAACACATTCAATACTGCTAAAAGGCTTTAATCCTTCAAAATGCTCCAAAAGCACCTTCATTTCACCCATGGCAGCAACCTTTCTCCCCCTTAAAACCAGTCACAGCACAACAAAGCAATTCAGCAACATAGGCACACAGCAGCCTCATAAAACACTTCCAGCACTGCAGTCTATCTAGACCCAGTCAACAACAAAACTACCTTCATCATCCCTTATCTTCAAAAACCTCCAGTATACCATGTTGATTCACAAGTTGTGCACATGCAGTGACCTTGTAAATAAACAAAATTTGGATATTCTTTTTGCAAGCACCCATTACACAAGTCTCATATCTATGGTAAATCTCATAATTTTATGCCGGTACATGATTTTATTTCACAAGGTAGATAGTTAATTTTTAAGGTAGCATGTTAACACAGAATCATATTTGAGAATGTAAGTTAAACTAGGCAAATAAGGACAGACACTGACCTAATGGTTGCCTGATGCATAGCCGATCAACCAATGA
>CAUOFW020003182.1:0-39378 GCA_963454935.2 Ilex paraguariensis | reverse complement strand
TTTGTGTTTACCTCTTTCTTTTCCACCTCTTTACTAGACATGTTCACATCTACTAACCATTTGACAAAGACAGACAACAACGTTTGGATCAGATGAGGTTAACCATCCATTTGTTTAACTTTCATTACCTTAGTGACTAATCAAATACTCATTTGCCCTTTGCAATTAGCTTGTCTCAATCAGAAAAATTGCCATATAATCTAGACTGCACATGTTTTATCTGTCAAGGCACAGAACAAGCAACTTCGGTTGTCTAAATCAAAAACGTGCTTTAATTGCCATATAATAGACCTGATAATGTTTTCAAGTCAAAGAAAACAAACATGGGGTTTGAATAATATGAGGAAATATTTAATGTAACAGTGATATCATATCATCATTGACATATGGTATTATCGATCAATAACAAATAGACAACTGTAAGTAGTGAATTCTGCTGATTCCATATAGTAATTATTAGGTGCGTATGGAGATTATTTGTATTTATAAAATTTGAAGGTATGCATTAGTGATATGTTTGATTGTAATTGAATGGTTTGCTTTTGATCGTATCGGTGATGGAATTATATGTATAATTGGTGTTGTTAATTAAATAGAACTACTCAAGCTCGGCTTGGGTTCAACTTGTTCTTGGCTAATTGAAGTTTGATTCATTTTCTATATAAACCAAACTTAAATAATTTTTTAAACTTAGTTAAGAAAACAATTTTTTTAAGTTCGGCTCGAACTTACTCAACTATTAACCCTATGTGTAATTGAGATAGTAGCTTAGGTCATGGCTTGCATAATGCAAATTTAAATTTTTTATTGAACAGACGATAAGTTTTAAATCTTAATATAGATAAGGCATATCTCGTTGAATCAATTTTTTTCACCATATCGTATATAACGGGAATCAAACCCCCTTTGATGCTGGTGGACGAATAAATAATATCTTATTTTGATCCAACAACTTGTAAAAAGTAGATATTGTTTTATCCGCAACTCCAATATTGAATTCTCTCAATTTTCTCGGTTAAAAGATATCATAAAATTGTTGACAGGCCGGATAACAGTCCGTCCATTTAGATTCATGTGGATAGTATTGAAGGAATTGATTGCATGTTACACCGGAGTAGATCTAGATCAGATGTTGTGAGGCTTCCTTTGATCCCCGTTCATGGGTTTTTGTGCGTGCTAGATCTTGCACAATATAAATACGAGAACAGATTTCTCCTTTGGTGAACTCTAGTGAGTCAGTCGAATGGTCAACCCTACTGCTTCGAACAGCCTGTGAGGTCCGGTGGTAGCCTGAAACGATAATAGGAGACCCCGTGAATCAACGGAACGATCCAGTAAGACTGAGGAAGGTTTCTGGAACAAAGAAAGACAAGTTAGAAGTGCGTCGAAGTGTTTTTCAACATATCCCCTCCGACGATCAAGTCAGTTTTTGAGAGAGGGCAAAATAAAATACTGAGTATAAGTTTGAGAAAAGGTTTTCACGTCCTCTTCACTTGTTTTTTGTGAGGAGTATTTATACCTCAAAAATTCATGATTGCTGTCAGAGTGGTCAGTAGGTATCATTAGATACGGGCAACGTGCGCACTGATTCCTATGAGGAATGTCTTTTCTTTTAACTGCTCGGGATTCCGAGCAACCAGGGCTGTGTCATCGGCCTGCCGACTGTTTAATGAGCTCCTCTAGGCAAAAATGTAATAAATATCCAGCCTTAGGGACATTTATTACTTTTCACTTCCGAGCCTTACTGCATTAAATGCTGTCTCATCAAGGGAATGGCGTAATTAAATACTTGCTTTCCCAAGTCGTGTGTCAGCAAGGACATCCGGTCTTTTAGTCTCTGGTGTGATACAATATGTCACGCGTCCATTTTCCATTGGCTGTGTCTCTTGCCTTCTTGTACCTTCTGACACCAATTGTGTAAGATGAGATCATGATGGCTAACCTAGCCTAGCCTAGGCTAGTGACCTGTACATCAATAGCCTCTGTAGGAGCAAAGAACGTCATCCTGAACGGGTACATCTCGGTACCGAAGGGGAGTGGTACATGTAGGGACCGATGTACCATCTCCGACCCGAGGGATACGTGTCGGTACGTAACGTACTGAGTGTCATTGATCCCCATGAACAGTACCGTCGGGGGAACAGGGACTTGTGATCCGACGAGTGCGTGTCGTGATTATAGTAAAAAAATTTACTGATGCCGATGACACATGTCTTCATCTTGGAATACTTGAAAATGTCCCATCAGGTTTCATAAATTTCAACAAATTGCATTGACACCCCTAACATTTTTTTTATAATTGTGATTGACTGCGTATGATTTTTCAAAATTCAAATTATGGCATACTCCCTTCGCATTGGCTAGTATTTTAGGGGTTACCTCTTAATCAAATCTGTAAACACATTGCCTTTTTTGTAATAAATATATATTGTAGTACTAAACAAATAATAAAACAAAAAAAATTAAAAATTAGGGTTGAGTCTTATTTAGGGGACTTTTAATAAGTTTAGTCTGTCACTCAAACTTATTTTGGGATAAGTATTATTTTAATCTTCTTAATAAATAGTTAAGTTTAGAATTTTTTTAAAACTTTAAAATATCTTTACTTGAAAGCAACGTTAAATTAATTTTCTAACTTGGAAATTGTTATTCAATAATTCACTGTGAATGAGATATGCCAATAAAACTTTTTACATAAATTTGAAATTCAAATTCAAATAAACCAGTTGGTCTCTTCTCTCTCTCTCTATTGTCTTCGTTCTGAATGACGGACAATACCTCCAGCACTGTCTCCACCGATGAAAACCCTCTCAAAATCGCCATGGTTGATCAACCAGAGCTCTTTACTATCACCAGAGCTCTTTATTATCACCATCATCGTTTCCGTCAACGGCGTGTGCAGCCATCCATTGAATAGCATCCCAGAAATCTTCATTAGTCGCAGGCAAAGGGTGTTCTGGAGCGAGCTTGTACTTGACTGAAATATTAAGAGCTTTGGCTTGAAAGGCAATTAGGTTCATGTATTGGTAGTTGAAGAAAAATAAGGTGGATTCCAAGTAAAAGCCTCCGCCGTAGAAGTAGACTAAAATATCTCCATAATGCCCCAAAGATGTTCGACGAAATACCCCAAATTATATTACTACTTTTTCAATTCATGCAATACGATGTTACTACATTTTTTTATATGTGACTATTTTTGTACGCATGCTAAATTTTACAATTAAAATTGATGTTCTATTATATTAGTTATTAAAAAAATTAAAATTAAAAATTTAATTTTTTCATAAAAATTTAATTTTTTCTTAAAAAATCATAATTATTATACAATTATACTACCTATTAAAATAAAACTAAAAAATCAAACAAGAAGTCTAAGCCATTCATGTGGCCTTCCTTCTAGCTCAATGGTTGTTAAACTCAAATTCCAACCGCCTGGTTGTGGGTTCAAGGGCCAGTGGGGAGAGAGAAGGAGTCTAAGTCTTTTATAATAGAACATGAAATTTGATAATAAAAATTCATGTTCTATTATATCATTTATTAAAATAATATAAAAAATTAAAATCTAACTTTTTTTAAAAAAATATAATTAATATACAATTATATTATCTATTGGAATAAAATTAAAAAATCAAATAAGGGGTCAAACTGTAACTAATAGATAATATAATTGTATACTAATTGTGATTTTTTAAGAAAAAATATTTTTTTTGTTTTGATTTTATTTCAACAAAAATGTCATAACATAATATGAATTTTGATTATAAAATTTAAAATATTTGATATTCTATATTTAATTTGCGTATTTTTGTCTAAATATAATATTTTAAATTTGAAAAATTTAAGAATTATACGTTTACAAACTTCACAGGGTTTGAGTCTAATTTACTAACGGACATTGATGACAGGGGTCTAAATGTTACGCACGTACAAATCTCAGGGGGTCTATGTGCAATATTTTAAACTTCAGAGGGTCTGAGTGATTAAATGACAAATCTGAGAGGGTAGTGTATAGATCTCCCATAATTTTATTATCGGATCCGAATAATATTTCATCTCTAAAATATAACCAATTTATTGTTTTGTTTCCTTTACTAGTTTTACTATAAAAACAAGACAATTTACACAAAGGAAATATAGTAGTTTTAAATTATTTCATTTCTATTTGCTGGGTTTTTACAAATTATTATTTCAATTTCTGTTTAGTCCCTCCAAGTATGAAAAATAATGTATCCACCCCTTAGCTATATACTTAATACGCGTATAACACATAAACTCCCTATCATTTGTTACTGTTAAAAACCCATAAAAATCGTATTAGATCAACATATTATGCATCAATAATATCCAAATTATATTTTGTAATATCAAATATAATATTTATAATAATAAAATAGAGGCTTCTACTTGAGTTATTTAAACTCCGCAGTTAGAAAAGTAAAAAAAGGTCAAAATTATTTAGATGCCACGGTTTATATTACAATTTAACTTTTTAATCACGATAACTCATTTAAATTTAAATTTTTAACTTTTTAACCACGATAATTCATTTAAATTTTAACTTTTAATCACAGTAACTCACTTAAAATTATACTCCCTCCATTCCTAAATATCTGTCGTTTAAAGTTTTTGCACAGAGATTAAGGAAGCTATTAAATAGTTGTAATATGAGTAAAAAATAATTACACAAGACTAAAATACCCTTATTCAATATGTATTGGGAAGGAAAAGAATATGAAAGACATTTAGCCTCCATCTAATCTAATGCATTGAAAAGTTAAGGGTAAATTTGGAAGAAAAAATATTAATTATGTTTTGATTTCATAAAACGACAGATATTTAAGAACGGATGGAGTAACTTTTTAATTACAGTAACTTAACCCAAACATTAAAAAAAAAGTGTTTTGCACGGAACATGAATAATGTTTTGATAAAGTGTTGAGACTTTCACATTTACATTTTAATTTGGATAAATTATAAGGGATACACCAAATTAGACTTATTTGGTAAAAAGTACACATTAAAAAATATAGGGTTATTAAATCCTTAATTTTGATACTTACTTGTATCCAAGTACACAATTTGAATTTGCCCAATTTTTTGTGACATTTTTATTCTCCATTGATCCATGTGTATGTTTTTTGGAAAGTGGTGCATTAAATATCTCTTAGTTTTATGGGAGAACTTTAATATTTAATGCACATTAATTCATGTGTATTTGTTAATATATATATATATATATATATACATACAAGTATAAATACATATATATAAATATAAATATATTTAAATACATATATATATTTATATATACGTGTAAAGTGTAACATTGAAAGTGTAAAATATTATTTTATGTCTCACCTTTCTTAATGAAAAGTGTAAAGTGTTATAGGGTAATATTGAAAGTAACAATAACAGTGTAGCAATAAACAATGTAACAAACTATTTACATAAGGTAAGGGATATATACATGTCTCGTTTTAGTTACATAAACAGAATATACATGTCTCATTTTATACTAAAAATGTTAATTAATTGAGAAAGTATGAAAATGTTACATATTCAATGTTAACATGTAACATTTTACACTTTTCCATTAAGTAAGGTGAGACATAAGGTAATATTTTACACTTTACACTTTCAATGTTACATGTTATATTTATATACGTATATACATACTTGTATATATGTATATAAATATAATATATGTATATAAATATATATATATATATATACACACACACACAAGTATAAATATATATATGTATATTGTATTTATATACATATATACAAGTATATATATACATATTTATATATACTTGTTTGTATATATATATATATATATTAAAGTTCTTCCATATAACTAGGAGATATTTAATGCATCATTTTCCTTAAAATGAACATTTATGTCTTTATATCTAACTAGTGTACTTTTTTCCAAAACATTTTTTAATATGTATTTTTTTGTCAAATAAGTCTAATTAGGTGTACCGACTTCTAAAAACCCTTTTTAATTTTTAGTTTCTTGACCAAAAATATCGGCTAGGCCCATGAAAGTGTTCGTCAGCCTAGCCCATTGGCCTAGAATAATGATCTGTTTAAAAACCCATTAGGATAAGCCAATGCATAGGGCCGGGTAGGCCTTTCTTCTAACAGTGGGCCTTGCCCAATGCAAACATTTGGTTAGCTTACTATGCTAAACTTAATTGTGATGTAAATTGTGGACTTATTTGGTAATAATTATATCAAGAAAATTTGTTTGATATTAAGTCAATTTTGATATTTATTGTTTAAAATACCCTTAGTAGTTATGTTTAATTAAAATAAATTTTAAAACTAACAACTCCTAAATTTTTGGAGTTTGATTAACATTGAAATCTCTCTCTCTCTCTCTCTCTCTTATATCTATCTATATCCATATATAAAATATGACTATTTATTTCTCTCACTCATATATATATATATACTAGTAATTGCTCGTACTTGAAGACACTATATAAAAATAAAAATATTACAAATAATTATTCATACCTAAAGGTACATTACAATTTTAAAAATCACAAATACACAACCATAGGAGAATTAAGCTAAACATCTATAATACATTTGAAGGGAAAAACCAATGTGTCTAAAAATGATATCAACATTTAAAAGTGTTTCAATGGTTCCTATCTAAGCAAGCAATGAAATAAATTTCATGCATCGCATGAATCGATCCTATTATAAGGGTAGATAGAAATTTGATGCTAAAAGTGGTTAATCACAAACCTCAAGAAAACATAGCCAGTGGTCTCTTTTGAAGATTTCCTATTCTGGGCAGTTATGAATCCAGCTGACTTGCAATGAATATGACAGTGCTCCAAAAGAGCAGTGCTATTCCCAAAAATGAAGTCCACACTTCCTTCAATATAGCAATCTTATAAATATTGTTTCCCATAATATCAAATACAATGTGTCCTGCACAGAAATTACAGACGAAAGAAAGCTTAAGGCAAAAGTAAAATTTCTCAATTATGTGATTCTCATTCTATCATCCTCTGATTATCAAATGCTTTGGTTTATAAGTGGTAAAGTAAAAGACTCCTGCTGCAAAGTTTACCACTCTTCCAGTCATCTGACAAAAAAAGCTCTAGCTAATCAACCAAACTATAGATTACGCCAGTACTTTGCAAGATATTGTCCTTGGTTATTCGGGAAGTCACATCTCTGCTTGGGACATACCCATATCTCTACAAATAATATATGAGCTCGTAGAGGAAGAACATCCATTACAATTTTCAGAAGGAAACAATTAAACATTCAAATTTCAAGATTTGGTTATGCAAGAACAATACATCTCGGAATTGATGTTGCTGAAAAGTTTCAAACTTCATGTTTAATGAAATATTTCAGACTTTTACAAATATTATGAGGTTTCATTTCCCTCGTTCCTACTCTATGTTAAAGTGTCTCCTGCAGAATTCAATCAATTGGAGATTTCATACAACATTTGAATTGAAAGAAAGATCATATTTTCTACCATTGACTAATAGCAGTGAGCGTACCTGCCACCCAAGAAATTTGCAATTATAAAATGTAGAACGATCTGCATTCACTCTAATTGCCACAGTCTAATTTGAACCCTAAAGTAAAATTTCATGACAGATATTAGGTCATGCAATTTCAAACCAAGAAATGAGAATGAAAGAAGTATTTGAATCACACACACACACACAGCCTCAAACTACAATTTGTCAAGTACCCAATAGTTACAAAAGTTAAAATCCCAACTCAAATCCAACTGAAATCTCAATGGGTATTGAGTCTATTGACAATTGAAATGGCTCTTACCTCAAGTGTAGAATTCTCAAAGTCCTCTCCTTCCACAATGGTACTTCCACACCCAAACATTCTAGTTCCAATAATGCGTGACGCCTAAAAACCCAAAAAATTCCCTCAATTTTAAACCAAAAAAACCCCTCAATTTTAAACCCCTCAATGTGAAAGATTTCTATCTACCATATGGTCTCACATAAATTTCAACAGAGGCTGGAATTTCTACCATAGATTATCACACAAATTTAAATTGACACTCCTCTATTTTCTCCCAGCCGAAACTCTTTTTTTTCCCAGCTACTATCCATGCTTTTTATACTTTGTTTCCCTCCTACTAACTCTTTCAATGTAATGGGAAACCCACTAACAACCTCAAATTACAACTAATGACAAAACACAAAAGAAAAGAGCAGGAATTCACTTCTGAAATTGATGTGTAATTATGTAAGATCAGTCCTTAACTTTTAAAAGATTAGTCATTGGTATAACAAAATTTTCAAAAGAAAGTGAAAAAAAAAGGAACTTAAAGATAGTGGAGTGCTAATGGCATGGGGCAGCGACAATTGGTTCTTACACCGCTGGCAATGGATGGGTTGCAACATAGAAAAATAACAGAAAGAGAGGTAGAGGGAGAAGGAGAGATATGTGTTGTGAGACCAAATCATGCATTTCATACATATTAGCATAATTATGTGGACTAATTACAATTAGGTGGAATTATTTATTATGTAGAATTTTGTGAATGAAAATGGTATTGAGTTGATTTTGAAATAACTTAAGAATTTGGGGGGAGGCAAGTGGAATTAATTAAGTTGATTGAAATATCTTCATATATGTGTCATGCATTGGTGGTGGGCCTTTCAAGTGTATGTGTGGGTGTGTGACGTGTGGGTGTGTGGGTGTGACTAGGTGAAGAAGTGTGTGTGTGTGTGTGTGTGATCAAAATATAAAGCTGTGTGTGTGTGTGAGAGAGAGAGTCTGGTTTCTTTACAGAAACTGTGAGTGAAAGTGAGGGTGAGCAGGAGAGTAAGAGAAGAAGAAGGGAAAAAAAAATAAAATAATGTACGCACGTAGGTCTATTTGAACCGTGAGCAAGGAAGGTATGTGGTACTTAATTTATACATGAGTTGTGATTAATTTTAGTATATAGATGTTGTACATATATGGGCTGTTTTAACATGTTTTAAATTAGTGGCTGTTTTAATTTATTTCATATACTATTTTAGTTTAATTTGGTGGGCTATTCGCGTTCAAATAATGGGCTGTTATAATTTAAATTTCATGGATTGATTTTTTAGTTTAATTAAGTGAGTTAACATAACTTAGGGAGTTGTTTTGCATTGATTAAACATGTACATGAATTTAAGTGTAGTAGTTTTAAATAAAAATGTACCAGTATGTGAGTGAACGGTGCGGTAACCGAGGTTACCGGGACACTTCGGGTTGAATCGTCTTGCATGCATTAATGCATGATCAATTTTTAATGTGATAAATATGTTGATATTTTAATTATAAATGTGTTAGGTGGAACAAGTGGGACAGTTGGTATTGAAACAGATACGGAAACACCGAAGGAATTCACTGGTAGGTCCGACGGCTCGTCGTAGCTCTGTACACTTGAGGTGGGTGTATACCTTTACATGTTTTGGAAATGCTATTATACTATGATAGTAAATGATAGAATTTAATAGCAATTCTCCAAGATTATGTGCAACATTCTTATGTGATTGGATGATATTTTGTACTGTGGGCGTCGATGCCTGGTCACTCGGCGTGCAGTGATGTGCTAGCACTATGGTATTTTCGGGAGGTTCGGGAGACACGGATCCATGTGGGATCGATCACCCGATGAGGGGTAGTATAAATGTTATGTGGCTTGTGAATTCTTTGGAATTGGATTGATGTTGTTGTTTGATATGTGTATGTACGTAGTATTTACTTACTTCAGTGTATTACTATCGTTTCCATTTCATATACAACATGTATACTCACTGAGCACGTGATTTAGCTTACACACATACAACTCTTCCTTTTCAGGTACTGTAGAGGAGGATACAGACCAGTCCACTATCCAGTCGATTAAGTCTTGTACAACGATAGTGTGATATCACTCAGGTTGAGTGTCAGTATGACTAATTTCTGGATTATGTATTATATTTGTGAAAAATTATTATTATAGCAGTTTAATAGTGTATATTTGTAAATAGACTCAACAGTCATACTTTGTGATGTATGCATGTGGGTGTGGGAGTTGTATCTGTCTATAACCTCCAAAACAAAGAATTGGTACAGGTTATGAGAAAGATTTACCATCATACTTATTGACTAAGGTGATGGGCGGTATTGTTGGACCTGTGAGATTAATTAGTGTTTTATTAATCTAGATATATATATATATATGTAAACAGGTGTATCAAAGATCTAGTCGTGTCTCATCCCTGGGAGACCGGGATGGGGCGTGACAATTTAGTGGTATCAGAGCTAGAGTTTATAATTTTGTAGTCGAGTCGAATCTAGTGTGACAGTGGACTTAGGGATGAGTCTGTTTAGGTGGGGTGTTAAAGGTCCGTGTAAGTGTGTGGCATATATACATATATCTTGCATGCTATCAATACCCATATGCAATATTCACATGTTTTATAGTGATACATGGAGGGAGAAGGGTCCTCTACTCGTGCTGGAGATAGGGGAAAAAGACCCCAGGTAGAGGAAGAATCAGGTGATCGGGAAGCTAGACAATTGTGGAAAGCAACATCAAGGTACTTTGAGCAACATACAATGCGAATGGAACCAGTAAGACCCAGGGGTACATTATACGATCAGTTTAAAAAGCTTGATCCACCAATATTTATGGGAACTGCAGGTCCGTTGGAAGCAGAAAATTGATTACAACGCATCGAAAAGATATTTAGGGTAATGGGAGTCGGCGAGGAGGATAAATTATTATTGGCCACTTTTATGCTAGCAGAGGAGGCCCAATATTGGTGGGAGGCCATGGAGGGAGGCTATGGAGAGAGCCTTGTTGCCAGTGTGCACTGAAAGGGAGGTCGGTTTAGTGCCTAAAGTTCCCACATGGCTGTAGTTTACAAATGCTTTTGATAAGAAATATTTTCCCTCAAGTTATCGATACGATAAACATAATGAATTCCTACATTTGCAGCAGGGAATCAGTCAGTGATGGAATACGAGGGCAAATTTAGTACTCTATTCAGATTTATGCCTTTTGTTGTCACAGATGAGGGGGAAAGATGCAAAAGATTCTAGATGGGGCTAAACTATAATATTAGATCCCGTATATCGATGCTAGAGTTAACAACATTTTTTGAATTATACAACAAAACCCTGATTATGGAAGCTGATTTGAAGGAAATGGAATGTGCGGGTGAGCTGGCAAAAAGGGGAAGATATGAGCCAAGTGGACAGGGTTCCAAGGGAAACTTCTTGAGTAGAGCCTGGAAGGGAATGTTTCCAAAGGGTGCGAGTAAGAAGAAATCAGGAGTCCCATCCCAAAGTCGAGGATAAGGAGTGAGTGGGTCATCTTCATTTATACCAGGGCGAGAGATGTGATAGACTTAGGGGAGTACAATTACTTGTTCTCGTTGCGGGCAGGTTGGGCACATTATACGGAACTGTCCTATGGGAGGATCAGGACTAGCTATGTCATGGCGTTGCTTTTTATGTGGCCAGAAGGGACATATGTAGAGAGATTATCCGCAATACTCTACCCAGAGTTCATCGATGGGCAGTGCACCTACGGTGTCTTGGGGAGCAGCAAGTGGTAGGGGTCGAGGACGAGGAGGTAGTACTGAAGGTAGCAGTGCTGGTGGCAGTGGACCGAGCGGACCTGAGGCTGGAGGACGTGTCTTTGTACTAACCCAGCGAGATGCTCAGGCGACCCCAAATGTGGTTATAGGTATGATGTCTATTTTTGGTCAGCAGGTACGAGTACTGATAGATTCAGGTATCACACGATCATTTATATCACTGTCATTTTGCATGCATGCTAATAAACCACCTACTTCATTAGAATGTGGCTTGACTATAGCTACTCCCATGGGTGACTGTGTGACGACTAGGTTAGTATATAGGGAGTGCCTAGTTCAGGTGGGTAATAGAGAATTACCTGCAGATCTGTTACCTCTTGACTTTCAGGATTTTGATTTGATTTTAGGAATGGATTGGTTGTCTGCATATCATGCTACTATTGACTGTTTTTGTAAAGAAGTAGTATTTAGAATTCCACATGTTCCTTTGTTTCGGTTCTTTGGAGAGCGACGCCCTGAGTCGAGGAATTTGATATCAACAATTAAAGCCAGGAAGTTACTCAGAAAAGGATGCTATGGGTACTTGGCTTATGTGAAAGATACTCAGAGGGATACTTTACTATTGAGCTTGTGCCAGGAACTAGTCCCATATCCATTACTCCATACAGAATGGCTCCAGCTGAATTGAAGGAACTTAAAGTTTAGTTGCATGATTTGTTAGATCGGGGATTTATAAGGCCTAGTGTATCTCCTTGGGGTGCACTAGTGTTATTTGAAAGGAAGAGGGATGACACTATGAGATTATGCATTGATTACAGACAACTAAATAAAGTGACTATCTAGAACAAGTATCCATTGCCGTGTATAGATGATTTGTCGGACCAGCTACAGGGTGCCCGGGTGTTTTCAAAGATTGATCTTCGGTCAGGATATCATCAGTTGAAAGTAAGGGATAGTGATATATCAAAAATCGCTTTTCGGACTAGGTATGGACATTATGAATTTCTGGTGATGCCATTTGGAGTGACTAATGCTCCTGTTGTATTTATGGATCTAATGAACCAAATATTCCAGCCTTATCTTGATTCATTTTGTGATAGTGTTTATTGATGACATATTGATATACTCCCGTAGTGAAAAGAAACATATGCAACATTTGAGGGTCGTATCACAAACATTGAAGGATAGGCAATTATTTGCCAAACTCAGTAAATGTGAGTTTTGGTTGAACAGGGTGGTGTTTTTAGGGCATATAGTTTCTAGTGATGGTGTATGTGTTAATCCAGCTAAGATTGATACTATGGTTAACTGGGAGAGACCGAAGGCAGTGACAGAGATTCAAAATTTTCTGGGTTTGGCAGGTACTATCAGAGGTTTGTACAAAATTTCTCTATTTTAGCTATGCCCCTGACCCGATTGACCCGAAAAGGTGTGAAGTTTGAATGGTCTGATAGATGTGAGCAGAGATTCCAGGAGTTGAAGACCAGGTTGACGATTGCACCAGTATTAACCATTCTGTCAGGTAGTGATGGGTTTGTGGTTTATAGTGATGCTTCACATCAAGGTTTGGGTTATATGTTGATGTAGCACGGTAGAGTGATAGCTTATGCTTCTAGACAGCTGAAATCACATGAGTGTAATTATCCTACCCACGATTTGAAGCTTGCAACTATTGTATTCGCACTGCGATTATGGAGACATTTTTTATATGGAGTTACCTGTGAGATTTATACAGATCACCAGAGTTTGAAATATTTTTTCACCCAAAAAGAGTTGAACCTGAGGCAGCGATGCTGGATTGAGCTTATTAAGGATTATGACTGCATTATTCATTACCAGTCAGGAAAAACAAATGTTGTGGTGGGTGCTTTGAGTCAAAAATTGTCAGATAAATTGGCTAGTTTGCGAGTGATTCAGAGAGGGTTATTTATGGATTTGAAATCCTTGAGAGTACAGTTGGAGATAGGAGAGACTGCAGCTCTACGTGCTACATTGACTTTGAGACCAATGTTGGTGGACAGGATCAGAAAGGCACAACAGTTGGATCTCCAGATTGAGAAATTGAAGAAAAAGGTGAAGACCAGGGTGAGAACTGATTTTATTGTTGACAGTGATGATGTTTTGTTATTTGGTTCACGGTTATGTGTACTTAACGATGCAGGGTTAAAAAGAGAGATTCTGGAGGAAACACATAGTTTAGCATATGCTATGCATCCAAGTAGTACAAAAATGTATCGTGACTTGAGAGAGCATTATTGGTGGTCCGGAATGAAATGAGAGATAGCGGAGTTTATAGATCGATGTTTAGTGTGTCAGCAGGTGAAGGCTGAACATCAGAGACCAGCAGGGTTATTGCATCCTCTACCGATTGTAGAATGGAAGTGCAAGCATGTCACTATGAATTTTGTGAGTAATTTGCCCATACGCAAAAAGGACATGAGGCCATTTGGGTGATAGTTGATAGGTTGACAAAATCTGCTCATTTTCTAGCTGTTAAAATGTCTTATTCTCTTGACAGATTAGCCAGATTGTACATTGATGAGATTGTGAGACTGCATGGTATACCTGTATCTATCGTCTCTGATAGGGACCCACGTTTTACTTCGAGGTTTTGGCCTAGCTTACAGACTGCATTGGGCACTACTTTGAAGTTTAGTACAACATTCCACCCACAAACAGATGGACAGACAGAGCATACTATTTAGACACTAGAGGACATGTTGAGAGCTTGTGTAATGGACCTTAGAGGTAACTGGGATGAATATTTGTCTTTAGTTGAATTTGCTTATAATAATAACTATCAGAGTTCTGTTGAGATGACACCATATGAAGCTTTGTATGAGAGAAAATGTAGGACCCCAATGTGCTGGAGTGAAGTGGGTAAGAGGAAGTTATTAGGTCCGAAAATTGTGCAGATGACCACTGATCAGATTAAAGTCATACAGGACAACTTACGGAGGGCACAGAGTAGGCAAAAAAGTTATGCAGATAATCGACGTCGTGATTTAGAATTCAAGGTGGGTGATCGAGTGTTCCTACGAGTATCACCTTGGAAAGGGGTCATTCGTTTTGGCAGGAAAGGGAAGTTAGCTCCCAGGTATATTGGTCCATACAACATTGTAGAACTGATTGGAGCTGTTGTATACCGGTTGAAGTTACCAGTAGAGTTGTCCAGGTTGCATGATGTATTCCATGTCTCTATGCTACGAAAATACTTGCCTGACTCATCACATGTGTTGACTTCAGAACCGATCAAATTAGCTGAGGATTTGACCTATATAGAGTAGCCGGTTCAGATTTTGGATAGGAAAGAGAAAGTATTACGCACAAAGATGATACCGATAGTGAAGGTGTTGTGGAGAAGTCACTCAGTAGAGGAAACAACCTGGGAGACTGAGGAGAGTATGTGGACTCGATATCCTCACTTATTTAGCACAGGTAAGTAATTTTGAGGACGAAATTTTTATTAATGGGGGAGAGTTGTGAGACCTAATCATGCATTTCATACATATTAGCATAATTATGTGGACTAATTGTAATTAGGTGGAATTATTTATTATATAGAATTTTGTGAATGAAAATGGTATTGGATTGATTTTGAAATAACTTAAGAATTTGGGGAGAGGCAAGTGGAATTAATTAAGTTGATTGAAATATCTTCATATATGTGTCATGCATTGGTGGTGGGCCTTTCGAGTGTATGTCTGGGTGTGTGACGTGTGTGTGTTTGACTAGGTGTAGAAGTGTGTGTGTGTGTGTTTAACTTATGGACTAGTGTGTGTGTATGTGTGATCAAAATATAAAGTTGTGTGTGTGTGTGTGTGTGTGAGTCTGGTTTCTTTACAAAAATCGTGAGTGAAAGTGAGGGTGAGCAGGAGAGCAAGAGAAGAAGAAGGGAAAAAAAAATTAAAATAAAAAACTATGTACGCACGTAGGTCTATTTGAACCGTGAGCAAGGAATGTATGTGGTACTTAATTTATACATGAGTTGTGATTAATTTTAGTATATAGATGTTGTACATATATGGGCTGTTTTAACATGTTTTAAATTAGTGACTGTTTTAATTTATTTCATATACTATTTTAGTTTAATTTGGTGGGCTATTCGCGTTCAAATAATGGGCTGTTTTAATTTAAATTTCATGGACTGATTTTTAAGTTTAATTAAGTGAGTTAACATAACTTAGGGAGGTGTTTTGCATTGATTAAACGTGCACGTGAATTTAAATGTAACGTTTTAAATAAAAATGTACTAGTATGTGAGTGAACAGTGCGGTAATCGAGGTTATCGGGACAGTTCGGGTTGAATCGTCTTGCATGCATTAATGCATGATCAATTTTTCAATGTGATAAATATGTTGATTTTTTAATTATAAATGTGTTAGGTGGAACAAGTGGGACAGTTGGTATTGAAACAGATACGGAAACATCGAAGGAATTCACTGGTAGGTCTGGCAGCTCATCGTAGCTCTGTACACTTGAGGTGGGTATATACCTTTATATGTTTTGGAAATGCTATTATACTATGATAGTAAATGATAGAATTTAATAGCAATTCTCCAAAATTATGTGCTACGTGCTTATATGATTGGATGATGTTTTGTACTGTGGGCGTCGATGCCTGGTCACTCGGCGTGCAGTAATGTGCTAGCACTATGGTGTTTCCGGGAGGTTCGGGAGACACGGAACCATGTGGAATCGATTACTCGATGAGGGGTAGTATGAATGTGATGTGACTTGTAAATTCTTTGGAATGGATTGATGTTGTTGTTTGATATGTGTATCTACGTAGTATTTACCTACTTCAGTGTATTACTATCGTTTCCATTTCATATACAACTTATATACTCACTGAGCGCGTGGTTTAGCTCACACCCCTATAGCTCTTCCTTTTCAGGTATGTAGAGGAGGATACAGACCAGTTTACTCTCTAGTTGATTGAGTCTTGTACAACGATAGTGTGATATTACTCAGGTTGAGTGTCAGTATGACTAATTTATGGATTATATATTATATTTGTGAAAGGTTATTATAGCAGTTTTAATAGTGTATATTTGTAAATAAACTCAACAGTCATACTTTGTGATGTATGTCATGTGGGTGTGGGAGTTGTATCTGTCTATAACCTCGAAAACAAAAATTGGTACAGGTTATGAGACAGATTTACCATCATACTTATTGACTAAGGTGATGAGTGGTATTGTTGCACCTGTGAGATTAATTAGTGTTTTATTAATCTAGATATATATATATATATATGTAAGCAGGTGTATCAAAGATCTAGTCGTGTCTCATCCCTGGGAGACCGGGATGGGGCGTGACATGTGTACTTGAGTAGTGCAACAATGTGACGCAAGAAGACAACAATAAAAAGCGTAGTTAAAATCAACAACGAAATCTACATAATCAAGTTTAGAACAAAATGAAGTTTAGAATCGAAAACTATGTATTCGACATATCTACATAACCAAGTTTAGAATCAAAATTGATTTCTATTCAACATATCTACTTAATATAAGGAATAGAATTCAACTTCAAATTTATCAAAACACGAGGCAAAACCAAGCAACTTAAAATGTGGAAAAGTTGGTTGGGATTAAAGGCTTTAGTTCAACTTAGCAATAGAGATAACGAAAAAACATGAAAATTGATCTAAAAACACATGGAACAGTAAACATTTGATGGTGTGTGTATGTCTTGTGTGTGTTCAGCAGTCAACAAAGAGAGAAGCAGAGAGATAGAGACGGAGAAGGAGAGAAGAAGAGAGTTACGAGGTACTTGGTATGCAATGCGCGCAGAATGAGCAGTAGAGAGAGAAATGAGCAGCAGAGACACAACAGTCCGAGAGAGAGACCTATAAAACCCAAATGGAATATAAAAATCATTAAATTCAATACACCATAGTCATAAACACAAACACAAAAGCCTTGTCCACACAAACCCTAATTATCAAACAAAATATGATTAAAACACTAATAATTAAACAAATTGGGTAAGACATTAAACATACCCAGATCATCAAACACAGTTAGTAGCAATACAACCAACAAATTCCACAAACATAAATAAATAGATAAATCAAGCACCTAATAACATTCAAGTATTCAATAGTGAACTCAAAAGGATTGGATAGTGGTGCTGCATGTGTGTGCATGAGAGAGAGAGAGAGAGAGAGAGAGAGAGAGAAAAGACGTACTTGAGTAACACAACAGAATGATTTGGGGGCTCGATGTGAGGTGGTTGTCGTGGAGGTGGGTGGGGGCTAAGAAACAGGAAGAGGGAGGAAGGGAGGGAGAGGAAAACAGAGAGGTGAGGGACGGAGAGAAAGGGGGGAAGGGATACAAAGAATACCTCGGTGGTGACTCCGATGGTTATCTGGTGGCTGGTCTTTGGTAGCTCCGGCTTGCAGAAAAGAGAGGGGTAGTGATTGAGATTGAGAGAGGGCAGCGATTAAGATTGGGAGAGAGAAGCAGAAGTGAGATTGAGACAGATTCTGAGAGAGATTTTAGTAATGAGTTTGGAAGGCAGAGATAGAGGCGTAAGAGATTGGGAGAGAAAGACAGAAGTTAGATTGGGGAAAATTTGAGAGATTTTGGATGAGAGAGAGGCATGAGTCAGAAAATGATGTTGGGCAGAAAAATAAAATTCAGTACTCACTCTAATCTGTTAGATCAAAATTTTTGAAATGATCTGAACCGTCTTTTATGTTAGGATTACGTTATCCGTTGGATGTGTTTATATTTAGTTTCAAAACAATTTGAACCTCTCTTTGTCTCTAAAATTTAAACTCAACTTTATTTTATTATATATATAGTAATATTAAAAAAAATAGTAATATTTAAACACAAAAAAATAATAATATTCAAAAAAGTAATTATATTGAGTATTAATATTTATAAAATAATAATAGTAACATGTTCAACAAAAATAGTAATATGAACAACAACATGCCTAACAAAAACAGTAACATAATATATATAAATATATATAGAGAGAGAGAGAGAGAGAGAGAGAGAAAGAGAGAGAGAAGTATCAATTATTTTTTGAATTTGAATTTCAAATTTACGTAAAAAAATTTATTGACATATTTTCATTGATAGTGAATTAAGGGATAACAATTCCGAAGTTAGAAAACTAATATAAAGTTAATTTTAAGGAAGGGTATTTTGGAGTTTTAAAAAAATAGTGGACTTAACTACTTATAAGTAAGATTAAGAACGGACTTATCTCCTAATATGTTTCTTTGACAGCTTAAACTCATTATAAGTCCCTTAAGTAGGACTTAGCCCCAATTTTTACTTTGTTGAAAAGGGGAAGCTTTGGGTTTTCTATAACCTCTATTGAATTAGAATGAAATATAGATTCAAATAAAAAAAATCACCATTTTTTTTATGTCAAAAATAAAAATAAAATCACAACTCAACATAATGAAGGTCCCCTATTTGGTTCAAATAGAACAACCAAAATCGATAGTAACATGTGATAGCTAACCTTCATCGGTTACTTTAGTGGATGAATAAAATTTAAAGTCATGAATTTACACGTCTTGATTTTGAGTTACATAAATTTCAAGTAATATTGATGTGCATGTTTTTCAGATGATTGCATACATTGAATGTGTATATGTTGTAACTATGAGTCTAAAAAATGCGTAGACGACAACAGATGATTACAATCTACCCTTGTTAATTTATTTTAGATTTAATTTATTCAATTTACATGTCTTAGACATGCATAAATACATCAAAGACTTGAACTCTTAACATATAACTTGGAATAATGTAGTACTTGCGATCGATCCATGACCTTCTTAACCATACATAAGTCCAAAGAGAAGCATTCATTATATAAAACTGGCCAATCATAGACAACAATATTTATAAATACAGAATAATAATACCCTCCTTTATTCTTCAGGTTATTATACACTACAGAGGGTCTTCCGGTGGTACAATCAATACAAAGAGGTGGCACTACCAATATAATTACAACAAGAAATATGGTACAAATCACACTATTTATAAGATATTACTTTGATCATATCATGGTAACCAATTTTCTAACCTAATCCACTATTGTCCTTCAATTGATAGTGGTTCCTAGCATTAAATAAAATCCACTAATAATCTATTGACAACAGTGAAATTAAGTTATCAAATAGATTTAAGTACGTAGCTCAAAACCATAATACAGTATACCAATTTTTTTTAAACATCACCACAGTGAACGTCAAATGGTGTAACTTTCTGAATTTTTCAGCTTCATGTGCGCCAGATATGACTTCCCATCGAGTTTACGAGAGAAAAAGTCTTTAAAGTAGTTCTCCATTGTAACAGTTCTGAATAATGGAGGGTTCTGTGAGTTTATAAGACTGTTTGCTGGTCCAACATTTGCTTCAAATTTAGGGTTGAAGAACATGGCAATGGAGATCCTTTGTTTCACTGCATTCACCATAGACCTGTGCTCTATGCTATTGTACATACCATTGCTGAAGATCTGCTTAATCATGTAATAATAGGAAAGTAAAACAAGAAGTAGTTTATGCCCCATTAATGTAATACTGGCACTTTTCAAGCAAAAAATGGTGAACTGGGAAGTTGGGCCCATCAATAGACTTGATTCTCATTCAAATTCGATCTGATCTGCATCCGAAATATGGTTGAAACGGATATGAATTGTTTTGTAGACCAATTATCCAAATCCGAGTTATATCATATGTTATAGATTCAGATTTAGATTTATCAACATTCAATTCGATAATAATTCAATCCGAATTATATATGAATACATGAATGTATTTATGTAATTGAGTGATTATATGATAAAATTGAATAAAAACTTAGCAGTAATTTGCCAAATTTGGTAGACTTACATGTTGACTGGGTCCATGTGTCGGCTCTACGTATTTGGGGACTATAGAGCTAAAATGAAACATTAAAAATATATATTTGTTCTCACTCCAACAAAATCTGATCCAAAAAAAAAAAAAAAGTCTCCAACAAAAATAGAAAGCGACCCTAACCGTATATGTCGTCACTTTTAGATCTAATAATTCCAAATGAAACAAATATTTAACTAAAATTCCAACAGATTTGCATTTATTTTGGGTCACACTTGATCTCTATAGGCTAGTGGCATCCAATTTTCTTTATTTGGATAATTTTAATTAAGTATTATAATATTAACAATTTTAATGTGACTCATGAACATGTTACAAAATTAACTCAGAATTAGGGTGGTTTAATCTTAATAGATTTTGGTGATAATGAATGGACTCATTAGATCTCCCAAATAAATGATTCAACACGAACAAAGATAAACACAACACATTCTTATTAAACATAACTGATGCATAGTGCAAACTCAATAAGATATTAGCATGGCTATATATGATTGTAAGTATTATTTTCTCATAATTTTTCTCTTTTGATATCCCTTTACTTTTTTTTTTCTCTCTTTTATCTTTTATATTTAATATTTCGCCAATTCGTTTTTGATTCTATTAGCGTTTAGCAAGTACATTGAGTGGATAACTTTAAAGAAAATGAGAAATTCTGTCAAAGCTACTATGAGAGATAACGCATAAACAATTTCTATAATTTTGACAATTTTTGAGATTTTTTTTTAATTTTCTTAGCACTATAATTAGAGTTATGTTATTATTACTTCTTTTTTTTTTTTGGCTAACAGTTAGCTGCTATGATCATTAGGATTTAAATTGAGTGTATCGATCTCTTTGGAATATTATCAAGTACAATGATCAAACTCTTAGAAAATTGGATAATAATGAAAGTTCAATTCAAAAAATAAGTTTACTCGTATGATCTGAATTGGCATTTATGAAAAGCTTTTATAGTGACGCTTTTTTTTTTTTTTTTACATTGCTTTTTTCTGCAATTATTTTTACAAAAGTAAATGTTAGCACTCTTATTTTATGTTGCCCCCACCATTGGAGGAGGGAGGTTGGGGCCAGGTTGGGCACGTGCCCCCCCCCCCTCTTAAAATTTTTTAGTTAGATACATTTATTATATATTTATACATATATATTATGTGTGTCTCCTTTATTTATATTACACTCATATTATTTACTCAAAATAATTAAAAAATTAAGTCCATTTAAAACAAAAAAAAATTGAATTCACTATTATCTATCCAAACTTATTAAAAAATCAAATATTTAACCTATCATAATCCACCCAAATTAAATATGTTAGTTTTGAATTGAGTCAATGTTTTATTTGTATATTGACGAAAATACAATATTTCTCTTTATCTAATACAATGTTCGTTATTTTTTATGAATAATTTTTAATTTTTATTTACCATTTTTTTAGTAATAGTAGTCTATAACCTAATAAAATACAAAAATTAATTTACATTTAATTCATATACAAAATTTTAGAGATTTTAATAAATTTTATATTTTATGAAAATATATAATTAGGTTAAAATATACTAAAAAAACTATTTTATGTCTTTTTGTTAAGATTTTGTTTCGGTTAAATAAAAATTGAATTTACTATTTTACAATAATTTAGTATTGATTCTTACTTTTTTTTTTTATTCTTGAACTGAATTTTTTTGTTTTAATATCGGCTTAATATTGTTTTATACCAGTTATATTTTACCTGTATCATAGATATTCGTGGCTCCGCCTCTGACAATATACAATTTTTTTTTTGAAATTTTTTATGTTAAATGGATGTCATATATCAAATATAATATAATAAATATAAATATGTTATATAATGTGATTAGTTAGAAGGAAAAAAAATTAGAGTGCATAATTAAAGTGCACACCCTGAACAAAATTCTTGGCTATGCCCCTGCCTTTACTGTAGGAGAAGACTGGCTCCGGCCCTGTTATTGACCATCAAGTTATTGTTTACATAGAATTTAAAAACTAACTTGCTTCATCTAAAGCCCCAACTTTTCCTACTCTAGGTTGCTTCATCTAAAAAATTGAACTTTTTTTTTAATTTTGGAATAACACTAAATACATAAATGTTTCCAAACATAATTCAAATAGGCCACCCTTTAGCATGCATGATATGTACGCGTGTGCGTGTGCGTTTGTATATATGTGTATATATATACATGCACGTATGTGTATTTCTATATGTATGTATATATATTTTGCGGGTTTGTGATCTTCAATACAGGAATCTAATTTTTTGTTATTTTAGAAATTTTCTTAATTCTAGAAATACTAGTGTCTTTTTTTAGTAGTTCATGACTTTATTTTAAAATTTTTGCTATAAGTGGGTTATAGCCTATCTTTAATTACTTATGACAATAAGATCATCTAATATTTTCTGACTTGCAATTAAAATTTGGGAAAGATAATGTTCCATGATTAAGAAAATTAGTAAAAAAGAACTAAACCTCTCAAATTCCTTCAAAACATCATTAATTTTTGTATTTTAAGAATTTGATCTATTACAAATAAATCTCTCTCTCTCTCTAACACACGCACACACAGACGCAAACACCCCTGAACCGTGACCAAATTTTATTCTTTAAGTCTTTATTTTTCTTTTTCATTCATTAAACCTAATGTATATAAAATATTATGTGTAGTATTTTTTTTGTAGATGTTTAATGTTATTTCAATATCGAGTTATTTGGTCTCCTGGTTCTATCTCACAAACGCATTAACACACTCTATAGTGTTCCTATTTGTCCTCTGTGTAGTAAATAATAATGTTTTATGATAATCTTTTTCTGGATTTTTTTGTTAACATCTTAATATAGGCCAAAAAAGAGTAATAGTATTTAATTTTAATACAAGTTTTTAGTATTACATCAATATTTTATTTTCTCAACATAAATATGATTCGTGCAAGGGATTATGTTTATCCCACCAAACATAGCACAATAATTTGGGTTGTGTTCGGGTTATAAATTTTGACAAGGTTAACTAATTATGTTGTGTTTTGATGGACAAAATTTTATGACAGTTAAATTCGACATGCTATGAATTTGACCCGATAATTCCAATTGCCAAATCTCATCATTCGTAAGGATGCATATAAGTAGAGAAGTAATGCTTCTTAAGTCTAATTTGTTTATTCAATTCATTGTTGTTGCCAAACTATAGCAGAAAATCTTAATATTGGACGTAGTCCCTTGTCAATGCACGGACAATAATACATTATACAAGTAAATTATGTCAAAAAAATTGCAACAAGTACTAATGCTGTGTTTCAAATACGGACTCGACTATAGTACTAAATTTATTTTTCGGTATCATATCTCCATTTATCGATAAAAATACCCACAAATGTAATAAATTACCCACAAAAAAAAAATTGTATTGAAGAAAAGTGGTAAAAATTAAATATTATACTTAGATCAAAAAAAATCAAATCAAGTTTAAAATGTTATACTTAGGCAAAAAATATTCCAATCAAATATAGAATATCAAATATTTTAAATTTTATAACCAAAATTCATGTTCTATTGTATCATTTATTGAAATAAAATCAAAAATAAAAGTATAATTTTTTCTTAAAAAATCGTAATTAATATACAATTATACTATATATTGAAATAAAATTAAAAAATCAAATAAGGGGTCTAAATCATTCATAATAGAACATGAAATTAAAATTCATGTTTAAATATGTTATTTATTAAAATAAAATCAAAAATAAAAATCTATTTTTTTTAAAAAAAATCATAATTAATATACAATTATATTATCTATTATAATAAAACAAAAAATCAAAAAAGGGATCTAAGTCATTCATAATAAAATACTAATTTTAAAATCAAAATTCAAGTTCTATTATGTCATTTATTGAAACAAAATTCAAAATAAAAATTTAATTTTTTCTTAAAAAATCATAATTATTATACAATTATATTAGTTATTGAATAAAACTAAAAAATTAAACAAGGGATCTAAGTCATTCATAATAGAGTATCAATTTTACAACAAAAATTCATGTTCTATTATGACATTTATTGAAATAAATAAAAAAAATCTAATTTTTTCTCAAAAAATATAATTAGTATACAATTATACTATCTATTATAATAAAACTAAAAAATCAAACAAGTAATCAAACTGTAAGAGACACAATATCTTCTAACTTTAATTAGGATAATTTGGTAATTTAATTTTCTTTTTTAAATGACAAATTAAATTCCATATATAATATAATTGTATATTAATTATAATTTTTTAAGAAAACAATAGATTTTTATTTTTGATTTTATTTCAATAAATGTCGTAATAGAACATGAATTTTGGCTATAAAATTTAAAATATTTGATATTTTATCTTTTAATTGAAGTATTTTTTACCTAAGTATAACATTTTAAATTTAAGGGATCTAAGTATTATACGTTTACAAATTTCACAGGGTCTAAGTGTAATTTACTTATGGATATATTAACAGGCATTGATATCGTTGTCTAAGTATTATATACGTACAAATTTCAGGGGTCTATGTGTAATATTTTAAATGTCAAGGAGTCTGAGTGATTAAAAGAAAAATTTCAGGAGATTTGTGTATAATTCTCCCATAATTTTATTATGGGATCCGAATAATATTTCATCTCTAAAATATAACCAATTAATTGTTTTGTTTCCTTTACTTGTTTTACTATAAAAACCAAAACAATTTACACAAGGGAAGTATAATAGTTTTAAATTATTTCATTTCTATTTGCTCGATTTTTACAAATTATTTATTCAATTTCCATGTAGTCCCTTCAAGTATGAAAAATAATGTGTCCACCCCTTAGCTATATACTTAATACGAATATAACACATAAACACCCTATCATTTGTTAACATATTATGCATCAATAATACTCCCAAATTATATTTTTTAATAGCCAGTATAACATCTATAATAATAAAACAAAGGCTCCTGCTTGAGTTGTTTAAGCTCCTCAATTAGAAAAAGCACAAAACAGTCTACATTATTTTGATGTCACAGTTTATATTACGATTTAACTTTTTAATCACGATAATTCATTTAAATTTTAATTTTTAATCACAATAACTTACTTAAATTATAATTTTTTAACCACAATACTTCAATCCGTACATTAAAAAAAAACTATTTTACACAAAACACGACTAGTGTTTGATAAAGTGTTGAGACTTTCACATTTGCATTTTAATTTTAAGTTGGGTTATTTGGAAGTCGGTACACTTTATTAAACTTATTTAGCAAAAAGTACATAAAATAAAATGTGAGTTAAAAATACATAAATGCCTATTTTATGATCATTTAATTCAAAATCTCTTATCTTTAATGCACCTTAATTCATGTGTGTTTGTTAATACATATAAATATGTATTTAATGCAACTTGATTCATGTGTATTTGTTAATACATGTAAATATATATATATATATATACACACATATATATATATATATATTTGTTATTAAATCTCTTATTTAAATTTTGAATTATCTTTAATGCACTTTTGATTCATGTGTATTATTTTTTTTAAAAGTGATTTTGTTTTCAAATTATATTTAATGCGCCTTGATTCAAGCGTTTTTTTTTGGAAATAGTTTTATTTTCAAATTAATTTAATATCCAAATAATATAATAGTATAACAATAACAATGTAATAATAACTTTGTAACAAAAATAGTGTTCAGTAGTTTTGTGTATATGGTAACAAATTCAAAACGGAGATAGACTATTTGGAATGAAATTATATGAAACTATATGTTTGAAAAAATGTAATAGTAGAATATTTTATGTAAATAGTTTGTTACACTATTATTGTTATACTATTACATTGTTAGTGTTGCACTGTTACACTTTTATTGTTACACTATTATTGTTACACTGTTATTGTTACACTATTACACTATTCGGATATTAAATTAATTTAAAAATAAAATCACTTTTTAAAAAAAAATGCATAAATTAAGGTGCATTAAAAGATAATTCAAAATTTAAATAAGAGATTTAACAACAAGTATATATATATATATATATATATTTGTTTGAATTTCAAAATTTATATTCATGTATATATACAGATATATATTAAAGTTTTCCAATAAAACTAGGAGATGTTTAATGCACCATTTTCCAAATAAAAGTGGTGTATTAAATACACATGGATTAATGGAGGACAAAAATGTCACAATAAAAATAGATAAATTTCAATTATGTACTTGGATACAAATAAGTATCAAAATTAAGTATTTAATAATACTACATTTTTTAGTATGTACTTTTTGCCAAATAGTCTAATTTGGTATACCTTTTTATAATTTACCCTTTTAAGTTTCTTAACCGAATGGACCGATTAGGTCCATGGATCTGTTCCTTGGCCTAACCCATTGGCTCACAACAATGATCCGTTTAAAAACCCATTAGGATCAGCCGATGCATAAGGCCGGTCGGCCATTCTTCTAACAGTGGGCCTTGCCCTCGCAAACATTTGGTCGGCTTACTATGCTAGTCTATTTGTGATGTAATTTGTTGGAAAGGGGAAGCTTTGGGTTTTCTGTAACATCTATTGAATTAGGATGCAATATAGATTCCAATCAATAAAATCATCATTTTTTATTGAAAAAAAAGAAAAAAAAACAACAACCGACATAATGAAGGTCCTCTATTTGGTTCAAATAGAGCAACCTATAATTGATAGTAATATGTGATAGCTAACTCACATCAGTTACTTTAGTGGTTGAATAAAAGTTAAAGACGTGAATTTATATGTCTTGATTTTGAGTTTTATTTTGTAGCATAAATTGCAGGTAATATTGACGTGCATGTTTTTCAGATGATTGCATACATTGAATGTGTATATGTTGTAACTATGGGTCTAAAAGATGCGTAGATGATGATAGATGATTACAAATTACCCTTGTTAAATACATCAAAGACTTGAACTCTTAACATATGACTTGGAATAATGTAGTACTTGCGATCGATCCATGACCTTCTTAACCACACAAGTCCAAAGAGAAGCATTCATTATATAAAACTGGCCTTTCTTACACACAATATTTATAAATACATAATAATAATATCCTCCTTTATTCTTTAGGTTATTATACACTAAAGAGCTACGTGCTCAAAACCATAATACAATATACCAATTTTATTTTAAACATCACCAATCAACCTCAATTGGTGTAAATTTCTGAATTTTGCAGCTTCATGTGCTCCAGATATGACTTCCCATCGAGTTTACGAGAGAAGAAGTCTTTAAAGTAGTTCTCCATTGTAACAGTTCTAAATAATGGAGGGTTATGTGGATTTATAAGATTGTTTGCTGGTCCAACCTTTGCTTCAAATTTAGGGTTGAAGAACATGGCAATGGAGATCCTTTCTTTTACTGCATTCACCACAGCCCTGTGCTCTATGCTGTTGTAAATACCATTGCTGAAAATCTGCATAATCATGTAAAAATAGGAAAGTAAAACAACACGTAGTTTATGCCCCATTAATGTAATATTGGCACTATTTGAACAAAAAATGGTGAATTGGGAAGTTGGGCCTATCAATAGACTAGATTCTTATTCAAATTTGATCTGATCTGCATACGAAATATGGTTGAAACGGATATGAATTGTTTTGTAGACCAATTATCCAAATCCGAGTTATATCATATTTCATGCATTCAGATTTAGATTTATCAGTATCCAATTCGATAGTAATTCAATCCGAATTATATATGAATACGTGAATGTATTTATGTAATTGAATGATTATATGATAAAATTAAATCAAAACTTAGCAGTGATTTTCCAAAATCAACTATAGTTTAATTATTCGAATTAGGTTGGATATTCAGTTTTTCGAGTTCTTTGGTCTCCTGGTTCTGTCTCACAAACACATTCACACTCTATGGTAATAATGTTTAATTTGTCCTTTGTGTAGTAAATAATAATGTTTTATGATAATCTTTTTCTAGATTTCTTTGTTAACATCTTAATATAGACCAAAAGACCGTAATAGTATTTAAGACAATTAAATTAGACACTATGAATTTGACCCGGTAATTCCAATTGCCAGTCTCATCATTCGTAAGGATGTATATAAGTAGAGAGGTAATACTTCTTAAGTCTAATTTGTTTATTCAATTCATTGTTGATGCCAAACTATAGCAGAAACTCTTAATATTGGACATAGTTCCTTGTCAATGCACGGACAATAATAGAGTAAATAAGTAAATTATGTCAAAAAATTGCAAGAAGTATTAATACTGTGTTTGAAATAGGGACTTGACTATAGTACTAATTTTTTTTTTTTGGGTACCATATCTCCGTTAACCGATAAAAACACTTACAAATGTAATAAATTACCCACAAAAATGAAAAAAAAATTTGTATCGAAGAAAAATGGTAAAAATAATTACTACAAAAATGATAAAAATACCCACAAAATTGATAAATCACCCACAATAATACTAATTTTTTGATTATAAAATGACCCACAAAATTATAAAAATACCCATTAAAATTGGAGTTAAATTACCAAAATTTTTTCTTCGCTAGTCAAGTCTTTGAAATTGATTTGGAAACACAAGAAAAGATTTAAAAATGACGGGAAGGATATCCACCAGGTAGATCAACTAGACTAAGTACTAGTACAGTATTATTATGTACGTATATTTTCATGAGAGAGAGAGAGAGAGAGAGAGAGAGAGAGAGAGAGAGAGAGAGGGGTATGGCAAACCTCAAAAACGTCTCCCACATTGACAACAAAGGCATCTGGGAGGAACTTAATAGGAAACCAAACTCCATCCTTTTTAATTTGGAAGCCTTCCACTCCATTGATTTCTAGGAGGATTGTAATTCCAGTAGCATCTGAGTGAGGATTGAAGCCCGTCACTAGCTCTGATTGTGGGCATGGAGGATAGTAATTCATCCTCACTGCTTGCATCCCATCCTCAAACATCTCTTCAATCTCTCTCTTATCAATCTTTAGTGCTACTGCCATCAATCCAAAGATAGTCATGGCAAGTTTTTGCAGCTCTGATAGATAAGACTCAATTGTATCCCTGCAACGAATCAGAGATCAAGATGATAAACGTGTCAAGCTTGATATTGAACACGAGTCTAAATTTTAGTTTACACTTGAAGACAAGTCTAAGATCAGTATGTTTAATCAGATGAGATTGAATTGACCCAAGTTTGAATAGTAAGTTAATGAGTCCGCTTCAATAAAATATTTGAAGCTCGTCACGATCCCTAACACTCTTCAGGAATCATTGAGCCCCAAAACAGCATGGTACTTGTTTAGCTTGACTCAGTATATTTCGACCCTTACATACCTTTTTGGATGCTTAGACAAGCATCCATGATACTTATATATATATATATATATATATATATATAGAGAGAGAGAGAGAGAGAGAGAGAGAGAGAGAGAGAAAACCTAAGTGAGATAGGGAGCTCGGGCAACAGGTGTGGTTTCCTCCTATGGAGGGGGTTGGTTATCATATAAAACCTATCTCCCCAGTTAGCCTTTTGATGTTCAGACTGGATCATGGTAGACCCATACCCTTCAACATCACCAGGCTTCACCTTGAATTTCTCTTCCACAGGAAGCTTGTAAAACTCTTCAATATCATGTTTCAGTTTTTCAACCAGCAAAGAGCTAACTCCATGGTTCACCACCTGTAGATGTTTCAGAATTGTTAGGATTTATGATATTACTACCATATTTCTGTTGTGTATCTTACGATAAAGATTTGAGTGAGGACTATCACATGAAGTAACCAAAGAAAATATTGAGGAGGAGGAGGAAAACCTGAAAGATGCCCAAGGTTTTGCAGATTGAGTGCAAATTTTCAAGTTCTAAATCCTTGGCTTCTCCTATAATCAAGTTTTTCATGTCAACTATTGGCAAGGAAAAGCTATCAGAGAGAGCAGTAGGTTCTTGATGAGCTTGAACATAGTGGCGTGGGATGGCAATCAGGGGCTCTTTGGCAAGCTCCTGAACGCTCGGTAATGTCTTATCATTCACTGCCTTAGAGGATGGCATTGCCTAGTTGTAAGTGTACCGATTCAACCACCTTAAAATGAATATTTATAAGCCCGGATAGCCGAGTGGAAAGGGGTCAGTCTGGGAAGAACCCTCGATCTAGATGTTTAGATGTTTAAGGTTCGACTCTTGCTGGTGCTTATAAGTTTTAACCGTTATCTTTAGTTGACGAGTGACTGCAGGTTTACATGTGGTGGTTTACCTCTGTAGGGGTGTGTTAACAATTAACTCCATGTTTTAGAGATTTATTGGAAAAAAAAAAAGCCCAAGTGGCCGAGTGAAAAGGGATTTAGTCTAGGGACGAGCCTTCTATATTCGACTCTTGCTAGTGTCTGTAATTTTAATCAATATATGGGTGATTCTAGGTATTCATCCAGAGTTTATTTCTAGAGGATTTTGTCCAATGTGACTTCACATTAAATAGGTTTTGTGGAACTTTGGTGGGTTGAGGGATTAACTTCAATCAAGTTCTATGTGTAAAATTTTTAACTCTAACCCTTACTCTAATGTTAACCTTATTTTAACCGGAGATACTCAACGAGTATTGTCCGAATTGATTTCGAGCAAGCTTAAATTGAAATCATGTTAGCTAATTTAGGCCCAATTCGGGCTCAACAAATAATAATCTTAAAAGAAAATTTGGAGGTCGGTCATCTTATATGGATTCATTTGGTGATAAGTCCGTCAAAGAAACTTATTTGGTTTTAAGTCCGTTTTTTATCAATTTTACTATTGTAACCCTTTCCTGTAGGAATGTTATAAACGACGTTTATGACCACATTAACTAGCTATATACATCTCCATAATCAACTTCAAATCCGACTACAATCTTTTAAGCCACAATGTTTTCTTATCCAAAAAATGAAAAACCAACATTTACCAAAACCCCTTCATATTCAAATTTCAAACCCATTACATTCCATAAAATACAATTTCAATTTACTATTCTAGTTTACTTTAGACTCCGTCGACAAAATATTAATATTGAATATTAATAATTAAAAAATGACAATATTAATATACTAAATAAAGACAGTAACATGATCACTAAAAAAAATAGTAACATGCTCACAAAAAAATAGTAATATGGTAAAAAATAATAACAATTAGGGATTTAATTCTGTCAAAATGGACATTAACCTCGTAACCAAAATTCAAGAGAACTCATACATTAGTACTAAATTAAAGTGTTATAGATTTTGATTTTGTTGATTTTTTGTTGTGCAAGACAATTGAGTATTTTTTGATTCTGTTACCGTGAAAAAAGTTCATGGTACTGTACGTGAACCAAAAAATAGAGTTTAGAATTTTGATATTATTTATATATCAAAAATGAACCGAAAAATGTTTCACTCCCTTTTTAAATAATAATAATTACAAAATAAATATATATTATTTATATAAATATAATACATGAATTTATGTTAAACTAGAGTTGAGTTCGAGTTGAGCTTGATTTCACCAATTTGGGTTGGGTTCAGGTTAAGCCCGTGAACTTGAATTCTTAATTCGAGTCATGCCAAATTCAGTTAGGGATGAAATTTTTTAACTTTAACCTTAACTCTAACCTTAAAAATATCAACCCTTACACTATTTTTTCGGATTGTGCTTGGGTTGGTCCAACCAAGTTGCACCCCAAAGGTTTTTGGTCATAAAGATACGGGTATTAATTAGAAAAAAATATGTTTGCCAAAAGGTCAAAGAAAAAAACATGAAAAAGAAGTGTGTGGTAGATGCTGAAAATATAGAAGCAAAAGATGCTTGAAGCATATGATTCACGTTAACAAATACAAGTTCAACGGCGCTGGAACGAGGGCATTGATGGACGATTATTCAAATTCAGACTATTCCAGGCCAAGATGACCATCTTGATCACCACATGTCGACTTGACTTGAAAATATCCAGGTCCGCCAAGAATGCTTAGAAGACAATTAGTAACTTAGAAATCTTGAAGGGTAAAAGTGAACTTTCATCAACGAGGCCTACTTTGAAGAATTCTTTATTTCTATAAGACCACGTTGACCGTTTCTAGAAAGTCATGTTATATCTAAGGAAATAGCCTTTAAGTGTAAAATATTTTCCCAAATATTTTAAAATTCTGTTAAATTTATATAATCATTATGTGTAAAAGATAAGACAAGGAGTAAGAATCTCTATTATGATAGAATAACTCAGCTCTTCAATTTGGCGAACCACTTTTTTTTCTTGTGCATTCTTTACGCGTTTTGCCTTATACACATAACATTTCTCACTGAGAGCTCATTCAACTCATCCACCGCACGCTTCTCCTTTTTTTACGCCACTTGAATATCAATAATGCTATTGAGATCAAATTTAAAGTATAAATTTGGGGACATATACATTAAGACAATTTGGATTGATAGTAGACTTGATAAAATGTTGGAAGTTGGTGCTAATTTAAAGGCCATAATGTACTAAATCTTCAAATTAAGTCCTAATAATATTGTTAGAAGGAATTTGAAGAGAATTGCAGCTGAGAGACGCCGCACACCCTCGACCGGCGCCTTCCTCCTCCTTGTGCACTATGCTATAAGGAAAAGACTTCATCTCTCTCTCTCTCTCTAACCAAATCTATAGAAAGTTTATGTTAGTGGTTTGAATTGGGTTTTGGTTTTTGGCTGTGATGGTAAAGCCTCGCTTGTGGAGTGTTGCCCCCTTCTCTCTTTTTGTGATGCTACTCCGGCAACCAAGTTTAACCCAAGTTCAACACGAGTAACAAACGGGTCGTAGGCGTCTAGTTGAAGCTCAAGTTTGAACAATACTCAGGTTAATAGTTTTATATCTCGAGTTGCGCTCGAATTTACTTCTTAACTAGTCTGACACACTAGAGTTGCATTCCTAGAATTTATTAGACTTATACTCTTTTTTTTTTTCAATAGTCATGTGTGTTAAGGTTAATTTATTTGCACGTCGATTTATTTATTTTTTTGTCTCATCAAATGCAAGTCATTTATGCCGGAATTAGAGAATTTATGAGAGATAAATATCTTATAAGTGCCAAGATTCGAACTTAGAACATTTAAATTTACAGCTCATATTTGTTACCACTCGAACAAACCATTAAATTTTTTTTTTTTTCATTTTATTTACTCTTTGATTTCTCTCTCTACTACATACGTATACTAACGTTACCCGTGCAATGTACGACAAGATTAGAATAGATATTTGAAATAATATGCAAACGGATTTATTGTGGGTAAAATAAAAATAAATAAATTTATTGTGATTAAAAAATTATTTAAAATATAAATAAATAAATTTACTATGATTAAAAAATTTACAAAAAATTATAAAATGCATTATTGAATATAAATAATTTGGACCATTTTTTTACTACTGCAAGTTCTGTGTTATGATATAGACATTCGTGGCACCAGAAATGTTATTCATATCAAAATTTTTATTAAATGAGTTGTCAGTTTAAGATCACTCTTGAACCCATCAAATGCTGATCAAAATATTTTTGATCGGATATAAAGTTGCCAACTCATTTGATAAATCACTTTTTGATAAAATTTTAGGAGAATTACATCTTGACCCCCGAGATTTGTCAATTAATTACTTAGGTCCCTTAACATTTGAAATGTTACACACAAATAATCTAAAGTTTGGACGCGTATAACACTTAGGCTTTTACCGTAAATCTATTCGTTAATAAATTAGACCTAGACCCCTGAAGTTTGTAAACATTTATTATTTAAATCCCTTAAGTTTAAAATATTATGTTTAGACAAAAAATATTTCAATCAAATATAGAATATCAAATATTTTAAATTTTATAATTAAAATTCATGTCCAATTGTACCATTTATTAAAATAAAATCAAAAATAAAATTTTAATTTTTTCTTAAAAAATCGTAATTAGTATACAATTATTTTATCTATTGAAATTTAATTTGGTTGTTTAAACGACCAAATTAAAATACCAAACTATCCCAATTAAAGCTAAAATATATTGTGTCTATTACAGTTTGACCCCTCATTTAATTTTTTAATTTTATTCTAATAGATAGTATAATTTGTATACTAACTACGATTTTTTAAAAAAAACTAAATTTTTATTTTTGATTTTATTTCAATAAATAAAATAGTAGAACATGAATTTTAGTTGTAAAATTCATGTTCTATTATTAACTACTTAAACCCCTTATTTGATATTTTAATTTTATTCCAATGGATAATATAATTGTATATTAATTACGATTTTTTAAGAATAAATAAAATTTTTATTTTTGATTTTATTTCAATAAATGATATAATAAAATATGAATTTTAGTTGTAAAATTTAAAATATTTAATATTTTATCTTTCATTGAAGTATTTTTGTCTAAGTATAATATTTTAAACTTAAGGGATTTAAGTATTATACCCCTACAAACTTGAGGGAGTTTAGATGTAATTTATTAACAGATATATGTATAGCAGGAGTTTACAAGTATAAATTTTAAGAGGTCTGTGTATAATATTTTAAATATCAAGAAATATGAATGATTAAGCGACAAATTTCATACAATTTAGGCGTAATCCTCCCTAAAATTTGTGGTACAGTTGACGTGGGGGCATCTGTCTCTATGTAAACTTAGGGAAAAAATATCTCTATTATATGACAATCAAGGCACGTGTCAGTACATTTTATGGCAAACACGTTTCTGATTGAGACAACCTAATTGTGAGGCTAATTAAGTAATTATCATAGGAGAAAACTTTGAATTTCGGTATTACACCGTCTCTATAAATTTCATAATTTTTTTACAAGAGGGTCGTTTGTAATTTCTATGGTAACTTTAAAAAAAAAAGTTATCACTCAAAACTTTTTCATTTTATTTTTATGAATTAAACCTTAAAAGTTGTTAATTTTTTTTAAACAGACCTAAAAACTTATATTAAATCCTATTGAACTTGTAAAATGCAGACATGCCGTAGTCTTCTCCATTAATGGGTTGGTTATCAATGATGTACAGTTGAAGAAATAGAACGCTAACTGAATGGATGGTGAAGTTCATTTCATCCTATCGTTTTTGTTTGTCTCTGTCGA
Organism: Ilex paraguariensis; assembly: GCA_963454935.2. Classification (NCBI taxonomy): domain Eukaryota; kingdom Viridiplantae; phylum Streptophyta; class Magnoliopsida; order Aquifoliales; family Aquifoliaceae; genus Ilex; species Ilex paraguariensis. The sequence continues at coordinate 3,760 of CAUOFW020003182.1, read as the reverse complement.
ATGGTCTTGAGTCAATTTTAATAACATGTTCTAGACAACCACCACAGCTGGTTTAGTTTGGATGGCCAGCTTTTCATATTCCACTCTGAAGTCTGGTGATTTAAGGCTTTCGTAAAAGACATTTGTATCAATTGTCACACCCTGTAAATTCAATGCTCTTCGTCACATATGTGCTCGACTCAACTTGACTGAACATGGTAGACTTTTATTCCTTACCACTCAACATGATGTTCTTAGTGGTCATAAATGAGATACTTCTTTTTTTTGGCTAAATAAACCAAAATGTATCAGTAAAATCTTTATGAAGTACATAGGCCTTGAGATACTCTAATCTAACAACATCAAAAACTTGTAGCAAAACAAGGCTGCAGTCCATCAACTAGAACAAGTTATCCAGACAACCCCAGAGAGAGAGAGTGAATTTAATTTTTGGTTGTCCATCAACTAGAACAAGTTATGTTGTGAATTTAATTTTTTGGTTTATTTTAGTGGAATGGTAATTAGCTTTATTTATTTATTTTATTTTGGTTTGATAATTGATATGGTAGAATGGTGAATTTTGTGTTTAGCATTAATAGTAAAATGAGTCTGAGCTCGAATTCAAGCTTGTTTGAAAAATCAAGCATAAAATAGCCGAGCTTGACATAAGTGAGTGAGCTTGACCTTAAAATAAAGCTTCGAATCTGACTAACTTCCAAAATATTCGAGCCGAACCTGAGAATAATCAAGCTCGTTGGGTTCAACTCGATTATCACCCACAAAAACTCTGACAAGAACATCCTTGAGTCCTTCTAAGTCCTTAAATTAGGATGCAATATAAATTCAAATCAATAAAATCATCACTTTGTTTTTGTTCAAAAAAGAAAAAATATAGGTCGTTATAATGAAGGTCCCCTATTTGGTTCAAATAGAGAAACCTATAATCGAAAGTAACATGTGGTAGGTGACCCGCATCAGTTTGTTCAGTTGTTGAATAAAAGTTAAGATGTGTAGTTACATGTCTTGATCATGATTTTGAGTTTTATTTGTTTCATAAATTGCTGGTAATATTGAAGTGCATGATTCCCAAATGATTGCATATATTGAATGTGAATGTTACAATGATGAGTCTGAAAAAATGCATAGATCATAATAATGATTATAATCTACCCTTGTTAATCTATTTTGGATATAATTTACCCAATTTACATGTCTTAGACATGAATACATCAAACGTTGTACCCAATACACACGACCCAACATTTAATCAGATTTGGGAGAGGTAATACCACCATTAATTATGGATGGTCGAATACCAAAACTCGAACTCTTAACATAAAATTTCGAATAATAAAGTACTTGTGATCGATCCATCACCTTCTTAACCGTACACATAACTGCATAAGTCCAAAGAGAAGCATTTGTTACATAAAACTGGCCTCTCATACACAAAATTTATACATACACAATAATACCCTCATTTATTTTTTAGGCTATTATACACAAAAGAGGGCCTTCCAATGGTACAATCAATACAAGCAGGTGGCAGAATAGTATTTTCTTCCACCATCAATAACTAGAGCAACAATGAACACGGTACAAAACACACTATTTATACAATACTACTTGCATTATATCGCCCTGACCAATTTTCTAGGCTAATCCATTATCCTTCGATGGCATCATACGACTAGATATAACCCAATGTAATGGCAACAGCGAGATCAACATATCAAATTGCATCATACGACTAGATTTAACCCAAAACCATAATATAATATATCATTTTTTTTTTGAGATCACCAATGAACTTCAAATGGTGTGACTTTTTGAATTTTTCAGCTTCATTTGCTCCAGATATGACTTCCCATCGAGCTTATGAGAGAGGAAGTCTTTAAAGTAGTTCTCCATTGTAATCTTTTTGAATAATGGAGGGTTCTGTGGGTTTATAAGAATGTTTGCTGGTCCAATCTCAGCTTCAAATTTAGGGTTGAAAAACATAGCAATGGAGATCCTTTCTTTCGCTGCATTCACCAGAACCCTGTGCTCGATGCTTTTGTACATACCATTACTGAGGATCTGCGTAATCATATAAGAATAGGAAAGTAGAACCTTTAAAAATTATTTTCACAAAATAATTGCTCTAAAGTTAGAAGCACATAGAATGCATAACATATACTACGTTCTTGGTGTTAACATACTTGTCTAGGTATCAAGAACAAAAAATGCTGATCGAACTTGCAAAATGAAGCCAATATCAAAAAACAGATTATCTTAATTTTCTTGACCATCCAGTTAGTGCTTTCATAAAATATATAAAATACCTTGCTTCATCTAGTACCCTAACCTTTGCTATTCTAGGTTGCTTCATCTTAAACATTGAACTTTCATGCATCTATGCATTTATGTATGTGTTTGTATACACACACACACAAAATCACACACATCTATGTATTTATGTATGTGTTTGTATATATGTTGTGGGTTTGTGACCTTCAATACGAGAATCTAATTGTCAAGTATTTAGGATATTTCTTAATAGTAAAGATACAAGTGTCATTCTTTACCAGTTCATGACATTATTTTTAAAATTTGTGTTATAAGTGAATTATAGTATATTTTTGATTATTCATGACTACAAGATCATCTAACATTTTTTGACTGGCAATTAAAATTGTAGAGATGTAATGTTTGGAAAATGATTAACAAAATCAGTAGAGAAAAAAATTAAACTTTCAAATTCCTTCAAAACATCATTACTTTTCATATTTTAAGAATCCGTTCTATTGGAGACAAATCTCTCTCTCTCTCTCTAACACACATAGAGACTCAGACATACACGCACACACCCCTAATTGCGAACAAATTTTATTCTTAAATTTTCTTTTTCTTTTTTCCTTCATTAAAGCTAATGTGAAATACAAAGATTATATGTGCCCTTTAGTTGGGAATGTTTTAATGTTATTTCAATATCGAGTTCTTTGGTCTCCTAGTTCTCTATCTCACAAACTAAGTCTTTGCTTTGTTAACTACTTTCAGACTAAATCTTTCTAATAAATTGATTTTCAGTGCATTTTATAACATATTCCAACAATAATTTTTTTTTTTAATTTTATGATTATAAAGATTATCAACTAATTTTTCCCTGATTATGTGTATTTGTATTAGTTTTTATTCATAGTTATAGTATTTGATTTTGTTTTGAATCCTGAACTTCTAAGAGATTTAGAATTATTTTACAAATTGGGAGCTAAAATTTCCACACTGTTAAATCGATTTTTCTGTTTATCATATTTCATGCATCGAATGGGTTTCCTAGCAGTAGAAAGGTAATAATGCCTATTGATTAGGGTTAGTGGTTTTTGACAAGACAAATGAATGCAAACTTGAACTCAAATATGTAACATTAAGATTTTCTCCATGATTAGTGATCATTATATCATATTCGGGTATTGACTTGTTTATTAAACATTTCATATTTGAGTTTGACACTATCTCTCAATTGACAAGTTTATCGTTCGTGACACCTGTTTAACATTTGTTTGTGATCTCAATATATTTTGTGAATCCATTTAATACAAAATTTTAAATATTGCAGCATTTTTTTTAATTTTCTTGACACAAATATGATTCGTGCAACATGCTTATCCAACCAAACATAACACAATAGGTTATATAATCAGTGTATTGTAATTGCATAGTAATTTCGGTGTCTTAGGGTTAGCTATTTTGACGAGAGTACTATTATTACTTGTAAACGATTGACCAAATTTTGACATGA
>CAUOFW020003181.1:554443-688023 GCA_963454935.2 Ilex paraguariensis | reverse complement strand
TTTCAATCCAGTAACCTAAAACTTCCAAAACAAAGAATGGCATTTCCACTTAAAAAGCTAATGATCAGCTCTCAATATGCATCTTATGACATAAATTCACAATCAAGTCGCAAAATTTAAGCACACCAATGCAGTCAGTCTACTACATCATAGGTATAGTTATTAGTAAGCAATCACATAAGTGGTCTCTTCGTTGTATGAAACTACAATGGCCACTACAAACAACCAATCATACTCAATTTGAGTTGTCATAGGCAGGCTATGATCAAACAATCAATATATCTACACAAATAATCTTCATGAACTAAATTTATGGAATGATACAATTTCCGCAGAATAGAGTACATACAAATTAAATTCAAATACATCTAAATTTCAGGGAAATTTCGAAAACTCTGCCCATACCCATTTACGAGGCGGAGGACTCCAATCCATACCCAGAGGCAAAGGCGAAGTCCCATCGTGTCGGTGCTTCGGAGGACTTTGCCTATGCATCATTAGATTCAATCTCTCTCTCTCTCTCTCAAACCCAATTTCTCTCCGTCTAGGTTCAAGGCAATACTGAGAGAGCTAGGGTTTTGGTGATGGGATCAGAGGACAGAACAAAAGAGAAGGACAAGAAAGAATTGGAGAGTGACCACTACGCAAAATTGCAAATTCATTCTTGCCTTGTCAATATCGAACTTAAAGTGGAACGTGGCTAAAAGAAAAGAAGCCTCGAGTCTCTCTCTCTCTCCATCTCTCTCACTCTCTCTCTCTCTCTCTCGTGGTTGGGATTTGGGAGGTAAAAGCAATCTCCTCTCAGTCTTATTGTGTAGTTTGCACGGCGAGAAGATGCTCAATTTGACCTTAATTTGAGCTTCTTGGGTCAAGTTCATAGACGACTGTATTTACAAAACTGTCGGTTGTTTTCAGGTGTTAATATCGGATCCTTTCATCCCTTACCAAATTAAATATTTTTCCTGTTCTTAAATATATTTGTTTAAAATTTTTACACAGAGATTAAGAAAGCTATTAAATAGCTTTAGTATGAATAAAAAATAATTACACAAAATTAAAATACTCTTATTCAATACGTATTGAAAAAGAAATGAATATGAAAGGTACTTAACTTATACTTAATCTATTAAGTACTTATTAAAAAGCAGTGATAAGGATAAATTTGAAAAAAAAAATATTAATTATGCTTTGGTTTCATAAAATGATAAATATTGTGAAACAAAAAAAATTGGGTAAAACGATAGATATTTAGGAACGAAAGGGTGTACAACCAGAGATGTCAAACATGTCGGGTTAAACAATTACATATAGAGTTAAACAAATATCGGATGAAAAATATGTAAACTCATACACGACATGTTTAATAAACAAGTGAAAAACTCAATACGAACACGAACCGTTTAATAAACGGGTAACACGACATGATTCGTTTAATCTCCTTAGTTTTAATTTATTATTATTTTATTATTATATTTTTGTGGTTGTTACTATATTAAAAAAATAAATAAATAAATTTTGTGGTTATCACTAAAAATAATATATATATATATATACATATATTTTATGTGGCTGTCACTAAAAAAAATCTAATTAATTTTTTAAAATAATTATTAAGTTATTATTATATTAATTTAATTTAAACAGATAAACGGAGAATAAATGAATTGACAGTACTCACCTGAATACGATCCGTTTATTAAATGTGTCTAATTGATCAACCCGTTTATCACGCGAACTCGTTAAGGTCTCCTTCAAACCTGCTTAATTTGTATTGATTTGTGTCGATTAATCGAATCCTGTTGGACTTTGATCGGCTATGTATAACAATATTGTTTAGGTTTGGGTGGTGAATACACACTGTAATGCCACTTTTTTTACATCAATTAAATCATGAGGAGAGGAGAGAGAGAGAGAGGGGGCGATTGAATGATAAAATTATTTGAAACATAGACTTGATTCACCCCCAATAAATTTTTGACCATAGATCACATGGTATAAAGTTTAATAGGACTTGCAATATATAAGTGAGTCTTTCATCTATTATATACATTCTCGATGAATAATGTATTTAATGGAAGACAAGTTGTCATTACAATTAAAGGGTTAATTATATTAGAGGTCCTTAAAGTATGAAGTTTGTCTCATTTTAGTCTTCAATATTTTAATTGCATAATTTTATTCCCTGAAATATTGAATATATTTTTATATGGGTCCCTCAAGTAGACAACATCCAGATTGCTAAAAAAGTTTAATCATAAATTTGTCATGTAATACTTATATATGGACAAAAAAAATAATTTGGATAAGTCTTGACCAAATTTTTACTCAAATTTTAGTTAAATAGTTACCTAAATTACACAGTTTTGATCATAAGTTATTTAAATTTTAGTCAAAAGTTACTCATATTACACTTTTTTTTTGTTAAGAGCTATCCAAATTTTTATTTAAGAGTTATTAAAATTATTTTTTTTCATATTTAAGTACTATGTGAGGAGTTTATGATAAAAAAAATCGTTAAATTTGAATTTTTAGGTTTTATTTGAATTAAACTCAAATGAAAATCCAAAAAAATTATAATCCAAATACATTTCATCTCTTGGATGAGTGGGTTCCATCCATTTTTTCAATGGAGCCCACGCATCCCATATTCATACAAAGAATGATATATATTTGAATTTGAATTTTTAGGTTTTATTTGAATTATGTAGCATTTTTCAAAAAAAAAGAAAGAACAATGCTACAACTAAATAAGATGAATAAGGCTACAACTGAATAAGTTCACTGGAATAATAGTTTGGTATAACAATCAGGATTTCAATTTGAAATGGCTAAGGAAAATAAGATGCACATAGATGACTTTTATTATTCAATCAATTCCCCAATTACAAATCCTGCAATCAATATTTGAAAATCACATAACAACCGTAAGATAATACTGTGTTGCACAAATTATTGCATAAATCTTGTATCTTAAGTGATGTGTCAAAATCTCATGCATTGAATATTTGGTGGAGTTAGTAGAACCCATTAATCTAATCATCTGCATTGATTTGGGATACAAAATTTAAAAATTAATTTAATTTAAGTATTTTGGGCAGCTGTGTAATTATTAATTTTAAATTTAAAAAAAAAAACATACCGCTTACAATTTCTAACTCTCGTTATAATTGGAAAATTATTGAATTTGGCACGAGATTTTCTATTAATAATTATAAACATTCTTTATACTCCTATAAATATTCACTTTTAAAGGCCTTCACCCTCTATGGAGTGGGAAAGATAGATTGAAGAAAGATCTACGAATAAAACAACAGAAAAGTTATTTTTAATATCCTATCAAAATTTACATTTTTTCTTATTAAGTTATAACATTTTTTGGGTCATATTACAATAAAATAGGGGTGTTTGAATCGAGCTCAACTTTTTATATTGTAAGTTAACCTTAAAAAATTTTGCATTGACTCAAAAAATGTGGTAAGTTTGAGTACCATATCTTGACACTAAGCCTTCTCCCAGACCTCCAATTAGTATATTGTGTATAACCTGTCTAGATAAACACAAAATTACGAGTAAAAAAATAAATAACATATAACTCATTTGGCTTTCTCTAAACTTCGCAGCGGTTGGAGTCTCGCGTTTGGCCACTTTTATGATATCATTGAATAACACTTCTTTAATTTTTATTTATTTTAAGTATAGGTCATATTACATTTTGTTTTTTATTGCATTGCAGTAGTACATATTAAAATATATATTATATATACTAGTAATGTACCACATGTGTTACACATAACTATTTTTTTAAAAAAAAATAATAAATAAATATTTGGTATATGTGTATTATTTTTTAAGAGTAATATAATCAATCAAAAAGTTTCATAAAAATTGACATTTATAAATAGAGAATAAATAATTAAAAAATTAATTTGATTAAGATTCCACTTATAAATCATTGAATAAAATAAAAATAATTATCAATATACCAATCATATTGGAACTCTATTATATTTAGGATTATCAATCTCAATTGGGATAAAATTTAATATACAATGCTTTAATATATATTATAAAGCATATTAATTTTTTTTTAAAATCCAGTTTTTACATAAAATCTTAATAAAGACTGAAAAGTTTACTGTGACTAAAAATTATGTAAAAATTTAATACATTATTTTTTATCTTAAAAACGAAAGGATTAAATGTTTTGATGAAAAATAAAATATAAATGCAAGGTTAAAATTTTTTGATGAAAAATAAATAATATATATGTAGTCATAATATTATCTTTATAAATGAGGTGAGTAATATAATTATGGAATTTTTGAAGGGTTTTTGAATATTTTGTTAAAACTTATAATGACGCATATATTTTTTAAGAGTAATATAATCAATCAATTTTTTTTATAAAAATTGATATTTATACATAGGAAATATATAATAAAAAATGATCTTAGGTATAATTTGAAAATTTAAATGCATAAAAATATGATGGTAATTTAGATATTAAGTGTGGAATGATAGAGTGACCTTTTTTATTTTTTTTATGAGGGTAAAATAGTAAATCAAAAATTTTCATGCTAAAGTACTTTTATTAATATATATATATATATATATATACATACATACATACATACATTACCAAAACAATACATAGATTGTTAAAATGAAAATTTTGCAAAAAACAGATTAATCTCTAAGTAAAAAAATAACTTATCAACTAACTACCAACCTAACCTTTTTGAAAAAGTGGTTGGAGGGTTCAGTGTTGAAAGATTTTTTTTACAAATTTACTATAATTTTAAAATATGTTTATCAAATACCATGATTTGTAACTTCTTTCTTTGTTGATTATGAAAATGTAATTTGAACTCACTTTTCATATAGGAAAGTATTTACATAATACAACTTTAATAGAAAAGTTTAACGGTTTATGAATTAGAGGCGGAGCCAAAACATCACTTTTGGGTGGTCATAACTTTTATTTATTTTTTTTCTCTAAGTGGACAAAAGTAGGGTGACACATCAATCCATACTTATATATATAAAACAAATATTTTTTAAGAAGAGGGCTTGAGAAGTCTACCCTCTCATTTTTAAAATTTTTTAAAAAATTGAATAATTAAATTATCCATCTTCCATTCATATTTTACAAAATACCTCAAATAACTACCCTAAATAACTACTCATAAATTCTTTCTAACCACCACTTATTTAAAAAAAAAAAAGAAAAATTTGGAGGTTGGTCCCCCTAGATGGACTTATTTGAAGATAAGTCCAAAAAAGAAACTTATTTGGTTTTAAGTCCACTTTTTGTCATGTTTACCATTGTACCCAACGACGCGAACTTCTCTGTCTTCTTCACAGACGGACACACAGAGACATCAACTCTTTCGATAGTGCCTTCAAATCCGGTGATTTTCTTCTAATTCAACTACTTTCCTTCTCCAATATCCAGTAATCGACGTTTCAAATTCTAAACCAAATCCATTAATATTCAAATTTCAAAACCCATTACATTCTAATACAAAATAGATTCAATTTTACCATTCAAGTTTTTTGTGGACACCATTGACGAATTTGCAAATAACTCTTGGAATTCTGAACATCTTCACTTCTTTGGGATTCTTGAAAAAGGGTTAAGGTATGTAATTTTACAGTAAATTTGATGTTCATTGTAGGGTTTCTAAAAAATTCCTACATAATATAATGCTCAAACTCACCATTGATGTTATAGTAAATTTGATGTTCTTTGTTTTGGATTCCTAAATTAAGAAATGAGATTCATTATTACGAATTAAAAGTGGGATAGATTTCTATTTTGTTGATTTCTTTGTTGTTACAAACAATAGATTAGTAAGTTATTTTGTGGCTGTGAAAATATATCATGTTACTGTGTGTTAACTACAATATGGATTTCATAATTTTAATGTGTTGATGTTCACGTTATGGGTTGAGATTCCTAATTCAAGTGTCAGTCACTGGTAGCTAAATGATGTGTTACTAGTGCAAATCTTATAAGATTTGCAATGTGTTGATCATAGTTTCACTGTATTTTTTTGAAAAAAATTGATGTTATTGTGGATGTTACTGTGAATTGATGTTATTGTGAATATGTTAGTGATCACAATCCTTTGATTTTTCTTTGACAATTAAAAGTATCGGTTACATCATATATCTCTCAAACTTTGCATTTGCTAGTGTAAGCAAAAATTGGTGTTACTATTTGAAATGCTTGAAATCTTCATTTTGAGTATTGTTCCATTTTGATTCGTTGTGTTAGTGTGGAAATAAGGGGGGAACATTTAACTATAGTCTTCCATACTTTGGTGTACCAATGTAAATTGGGAGTGAATCAATTTTATTTAAGTAACGAAAAATGATGTTACTGAATAACAATTATCATAATATCAGAAGTTTACTCAAAGTGTTCAAGTTACTTTTGCACACTATTATGTATAATGTAATGTTCATTCTATAAAATTGTAACATAAAAACTCAAAATTGTGTTTGCTTGATGTTACTAATAAACTGTTACTAGGATTTAATTAAGAAATTAATGTTACTATGATCATGTTACTAAGATCTTGTTACTGTGTTTACATCAGCAACTTTGGTGTTATTGTTCATGTTACATTTGCACATATTTTTTGCTAATTGTTGTATATCCACTAATTTTGGTGAATTTGTGTCATGTTATTATATGCTATTCAGATATTGATAATTCAATGTCATGTTACAGGTTGATGGCAATCAAAGTTAAATCCGATGCTCCAAAAACATCTTAATTTCACCAATTCAGGTCTAACTTGCTGTCAGTGGTGACGATTATTAATGACCTAGACATCAAAGATGTTCACAAAGAACAGTTAAAAAGAACACAATTTTGGTAGTTGTTTCACATAATATAAATATTTGAAGTGCATAAAGAATGGGTTCAAGAAGAATGACAAAAGTATTGTGAACATAATTACCACGTTTGATGTTAAAACATCCAGATTTAACATTGGTGGAAAAGGTTTAAAGATACAGAAGAATGATGTAACCCTCATTTTTGGTATAAAAGATGGTGTGAATCCAATTGTTTCGCCCCAAAGTGCAAAGAAAATGTCACCATTTTTAAGGAGGAGATTCAATAACACCAAAAGATTGAATGCACCAGTTATAAAAAACAGGTTGGATGATGCTGCAATGGGTGTTGGTGAGGAATATTGTGAATATTTTACTAGGTTATTCTCTTTATATGTCTTAGTGACACTACTGATTAAATATATGGGGCAAAAAATTGGATGGGGGTACGTGTGTCATACATTGAAAATTTGGATGAAATCAAAAAATATGATTGACCTCAAGCAACAATTGATGCAATGATGAATTCTATACGGTTGAATATTGACACACCGAGTGCAATAACTAGTTGTGTACTAATGTTACATGTAAATTTATGATTACTAATTTTTATGGATTATTTATTATTATTATTATTAATCATTATTTGATATACATAATGTAACTAAATTTAATTTGTAGTACTGGATATGTGAACACACATCTCTTGTAGTGGCCGACAAGGCGGATGCGTTCCCACAGTGGTTGAAATGAGATGTAAGAAAATTTTGGGCGTCTCTCAAACAAAACAAACAAGCTGATATCGCAGGTGATTAGGTATTCTAACAAAATTAGTTTACCATATTACTATTAATTTTGACAATTTGTTGATTGCATGACAATGTTACTTTTGTGATCAATTTTTTAATGAATGACATTTAGTTATGACCTGCATGACATTATGTAGAGCATGACCGGATTAGTTACATGCCACTATAATTTATGCAGTGTCTAAATTTTAATTGATGATGCATTAAACATAGTCCATGTTACGTTATGAAAAGAAAATTGACTAATTAACGTGAACATTTATTGGGTATATTTCCACATTACTATTGATGTTATACTGCAAATTATCAGGTTTTCAAAAGGAGACTTAAGAAAATACTTGATGAAAGTAAATTGAAAAACTACTAAGAATGTGCCAGATAGTGTGGAGGTTCCAGAACAAAGAACTGTTGCTAGCAAGAGTGCTTTAAATTTAGAATTAGAATATGCAAATGATGAACCTAAAGTAGATGTTGATGATCCCATTATGGTTAATGAAGATGTCCATGAAAGTGATGATGCATTACATGTTATTATTAAAGAGCATCCTGTCCAAAAGAAGAATCAAGACGTCTAACAGTTTGATGCATTTGTTGATGTGGTTATTCGAGAATCAACATTTATTGAACTAGATGAAGTGGTAACGCATGAGGAAAAGTCACAACAATCTTTACATGACAATGAAGGTGTGTTCGGATTGATTGTTGAAAATGAGGTGCAAAAATTTCACATCCACATGCTGACTGTAGAGAACGAAGCACTACGTACCGTCATCAAGAATATTGGAGGAAACCAAAGGGAGGAAGATTTGAAAGAGATTAAAGAGTATGTGATGAAAATTGTTGACAGGGACAATCAGATTTCAGAATTAAAAGCTTTAGTTAATCTTATAGAGAAAAACAAAGAAACACAAGAAGATCAAATTAAAACACTAATATCAAGAGTGTTCAAATTAGAGCAAGAGAATAATTCCCTACATGATGTTGTAGTTGATATGGTCGTGCATGCAGTTACTCAGAAGTACTTACTGTAAAACCCGGGAAAAATTTAAACTTTTTTGAAAAAAGGTAAAATGGTAATTTGTCATTATAATGCGGGTTTAAAATCCATACTTTTCTAGAGCTCGGATGATGCAACGGACCTCACCGTTGGATTCGTATTGCGAAATCGAGTTGTCCTGTCAATTTTTGTCGAATTTTAAGATAATCGAATTTTACACGTTTTACAAGACAATTGAGTGACGAATGACCTTTCAAAGGTCCCCAAAAACTAAATTTATAAAATATCCTTATAATTGAATAAAATTTTAAATAAAATTAATTTGAACCTAAATCGAGATGAAATGAATCATTTCGGGATGAAAAATGGACCCGTAAGTAAGAAAAATGCGGTGTGACGTGGACCGTGCATTTGAGACTATAAATATCAACTAATCTGATTTTTTGGAGAGATATTTTTACTGAAACTAGTGGGTTTGCTGGTCTGAACATTGAAGAGAGAAAAAAAAGTGAGGTTTCAAAGTTTCGCTTTTCGATTCACGGAGTTCTGTCGGTCAGAATCCTTCGGACCAAGAGTTAAAGTCAATCTCCTCGATGAGGGTTACGCCTATATACCAAAAAAAACTAATTTCACCGAAGATTCAAATACGGAATATTGGAGAAATCAAAGCTTTGGGTTTGAATTGTGTTCTTGAAGCTTCTTACGGGCGTTTTACGTTTCAAGAGGTAGGATTCCCTCTTACTTTGGTTTATTTCCATCCTATGGTGTCCATAGAAAATGGGTGGGCTGTTTTGAGTGTTTTTAACACTTGCCTATTATAGTTTGTTTAATAGAAATGAGTAGACTCAATTCTAGTATGAATTGGTAGTTAGAAATTGTTAGTTTGTGATTTCTTGGAAGTTTTGATAATTGAGTATGTCGGAATCATTGAATCTGATTTTTTTTTAAGTTAGGTGATAAATTTGGGCATTTTATATGATTACATGATTTTGTGCATTGAAGGTGTTTGATAAAATGCCTATGTGAAATAAAGTATGTTATATTGATATAGATTATGTAATAACATGCTTATGTTTGGCTGTTAAGTATAAAATGTTGATATATGTTCATTGATATATTGTCATTGTGTTGGATAAAGGTAATTATATGCACATGATATAATTGACCTTTGTATATTGATATAAGGTTAAATTGCTCATTTGACATTCATTGCATCTTGAGCATGATAATGACATCACATTTATGGATTTTATGCATGAGTGTGGGCATGTGGGTGCATGGTTTAATCAAACACCATAATTGGTGCTTGATGGGTGGACTCGAAAAAGTTGTATTGAAGATCCGACTGAGTCGCACGGTTGTATGCATGAAAAACTTGTATCGGGTATAGCAAAAAGGGATAGATTCTCTCTCGGGTGCAAAACCCGGCTACTTAATTCACACATTCTCCTGAGGTGAAATTCCAAAAAAGTATGATGGTGTACAGAACCGGTGGTTGTGATACCAAAATTCTTTGCCCAACAAAGACACAAGATTTTGTTTTATAAAAATACTCATTCAATGGGTAACATCCACAGTGATTTGGTTTTATAAATACATCACTTTTATTTCAAACAATCATTGGATTTATTTTTCGTCAATTGGCAGATTTATTACACATGTGCATTACATTGTGTTGTGGGAGTCGGTGAGGACTCGGGTTGAAGTTGCATGAGTGAGTATCATCTCACATCATGACATGACATGGTAGAATTCCAATCTTGAATTACATGTTCTTGTTTGAAATAGATAATGGTTGTTGATTGTTGCATGTTCACATTTCATATGCATCTAAGTTGGGGAGTAGCCTCTGTAGGAGTTACTCTATTGAGCGTAGCTCACCCTATAAGGGAAAATATTTCAAGTACAGGATATACACCGGTGGACGACTCTCATTTGGAGCCTCAAGGGTGAAGAGACGACTTGTGGCTTTTAGTCTTTTTTTTGTACTAACTTTTGCAAAGTTAGTTTTAGGCATGTAATGTATGTAAAAGAATTGTAATCGAACTTATATGAATTATTGTTAATATAACCTTGCATGTATCTATATGAGTATGAATAAATGGACCTAGTGCGGTCATTGTTTTATATTGGACCTCAGATGGGTTATGTGAATGTGTATTGCATAGGTTGGATTTTGGGTAGAGTTCCCCGTACAAAAAAGACTCTGCCCAAATTTCGTTAAAATTAAGGACCCCAGTTTTTAGGGTGTTACATATTCCGCGGGTTGATGAGTGATCAATAGGGTGACAAAGGACCTTTGATTTTTGGGGCGTCACACCTACGAACTCTGCCAAAACCTCAACCCACCAAAGGTAAAGAACAAACCTCGATGGTGAGAAAAATCTAAAGGAAAGAAAGAAAAATAAAGAGAGAATAAGATTATGAGTATAGTAGGAAAAAAAAAAGACAGAAAAGAAAAATTTGAAATAAGTTGAAAGTGAGAAACAAGTTGACAAAAGTAAAGGCAAAGAGAAGATACCAGTTAGATGTATCGATGTTGATGATTTGGATATTATAATGCCAAGTGAAAGCCAGAAAGTAAGAGAGTTGAAGCTCGGAGATGGAAATCGTGCAAGAAATTAGGACCGGAGGTGTACGACAAATTGTTTTAAATGCATAAAGCTGAAGGGCAAAACAAGTCACTTAATGACCATTATGAAACACTTTCTATATATTACTGTTTATACTTTATTTTATTAACTTGTATTGTTTTTTAATTAAAATGGCAATGTTATGGAGTGGAAAAAAGTGTGGAAATATCATTGATGTTGATGATGTGTTGAAATTCATGGATGGGAAAGAGCTGCACAATAATGTAATCTACCATGCATCTTGACAATTTAAAAAAAATATGCAAACCTAGAATCTATGTTATTTGACAAAATCGTGTTATTGCTCAAGTAATTGATAGTTGGGGAGAAATCCTGATGGAGGAAACAAATTGCAATGTTTCTTTTTCAACAGTCTGTGCTGGGTGAGTTTTTGTAACCTATTATGTAGTCTTGTTTGCTTGAGTATTAAATTAGTAACACGTATTACTATACTAACTTGAATGTCACTATAGCAACATGTACATAATTGTATCATATGTTCATGTTACTATATAATAACAATCATATTATTATACTCTATTGGCATTGTTCAACCTCCAAAAATATATGCATTATTATTGTTTAACGTGTAGATATATGTAACAGTTGAGAAGCAAGACCACTCTCAGTAGATTGAGATAGACAACAATCTAAACATGGGCCAAGTTTGCCCATTACTTGTATTCCCAATGAATTCTGATGCGCAATGCAACCAACCCATACCATTCCACTAGATCCACTACAACTCCTTGAAACCTCGCGGTGGAATGAAGGATAATTTTTTTGAGGATTCCAAAATATTGGTAAGTTAAGGAAATGTGAACATCCCACATTGTTTGATATATTTTCCTTGAACAAAATTAACAGCATTTTATAATGGCAGAAAGAATACATGGAGACGGCATCCAAGGAAGGACAAAGGAAGTCTTTGAAAACAAAAGAAGAAATTGTTGTAAGCATGCAAGACATCAATTGTCCAATATATTCATATGAAAAATGTCCTCAACAAAGCTCTAATACGTACGTAAATAATAAAATAGTATATTTTTAAGTACATTACATTATATATCATTAAAAAATTACATGAATGTAGGTTCGATTATGGATTGTACGTATGTTACTTAATGCGGCAGCTTGCTCGTGGAGAGGAAATAAAAGAGAGATTGACACCACCACAATTTAATGCTCTACGGATAGATATGGTGTCTACATTCATAAACTATAGGAATGCATAGACTGTTGAAGACTACAAGACAAGATCAAGATTGAGAAAAAGATACCAAAAAAATAGGAATTAGTAATGTTTGTCATAGCTATTCATTCTTAGGTTAATTGCAGGGTTGGATAGAAATTGGTTTAATTGTTGGTTGGTTGATATTTGACTGTAATGGAATGTTTGTGGAACAAAGGAAACTCTGTCCACATTGTAATTCAAATAGTAACTCCAATAGTAACATGCTCCAAAATGTTCCACCTTACAGACCCTCTTTGATTTTTTAATTCTGAAATGAAATTGTATATGGAAGCTAAATATTGTTATCCACATAACAGAGTATTGTTTGTATAATTTCTTTGTAAAACAATTGAAAACTCTTTCCTGTTCGGTTACTCAAGAAGAAACATGTGTAGTAACATTCTTAGTAATTACTATGGTCACATTAACAATAACATGAAATATATATTGACCATGCGAGATGAATTCTACACTATTAACTTATCATGCTGAAAAACCCACGGTATTCACAATGTGTAATATGACAACCACAATAACTGAAATATAAAGTAATATCTTATTCAAAAAATAGGCAAAATTTTACAAAGGCTAGTTACAAGTTTTCTTATTATGACTACCTAAACGGCCACAATGAATTTTCCTAACAATCTCACCTCTAGACCTAAATCTACACTTCCTTGGATGACCTGATTGTTTTTTTGACAATGGTGGCAACAAATCAACGTCAACTGCTGAAACGTTTGGACGACCGAGTGTTGGAATAAAGTGTATAGGCTCAAAATAATACAGTCTGTAAGTAGTAACTTGATAAAAATAATCAACCAACTCATTGATGTTCCTGCCACTCTTTTGAATTGCAGCCACAAAATGGGCACAAGGTAAACCGTTGATCTGCCAATGGTGGCATGAGCACGCACATCTCTCAATGTCAACCATCACTGAAAGATGTGAATTAACCTCAAAAACATAACTTGATGACACCCTAACAAACTAGGAAATGACACTCATTGAAAGCAGCTTGTAGTTTGGGTTCAATATTTGGACAATTAATGTCGTTCCACTATGACGATGTATTCAAGCGGCAGCCCATTTGGTTTATGATCTACCCCTTATTGTGTCAATCATGCTTGTGATAGGTAGGTGACATGACTTTGTGTCCAAGCATTGAATGACTTAGCCGTATTTGAAGACATCTCCCCATAACTTTTTCCCTTGAAAAATGCATTCACCCATTTATCAAATGGAAGATATTCCAAGAACTTATCTGCAAAAGCTCCTCCTTCACGCCGAAACACATCAAGCTTCTCATTGAAAACTACCTCTATCGGAGCATAAGCACACAATGTAAATAAAAATAACTATACGCTCGCGAAACACATGGGTAAAGAGACCCCCACTATACTTATCTCTCATATTTGCTTTTAAGTGTTGTAGGCAAAATGAATGGTGCACTGTTGGGAATACTTTTGGCATTGCTTCCATCAAACCAATGTTGTGATCAGACATAATGGTTAGATCCCTACTATTATTAACAATCTCAGCTAATTGTTCTAAAAACCAATGTCAATTACACTAATTATTCGAATCAACAACAACAAAAGCTAGGGGGAACAACCATGTAATACATGCAACAACATAAACAATAACATCAAAAAATAGTAACATACAAGCAATTATTAAAGTGTAACAATAAAATAAAATCAGTAACAACAAATTAAACCAAAAAAAATCACCTTAGTTTCCATCTTTGGCAGTTGCAAACAAAATAATGCCTTTATATCTTCCCTTTAAAAATGTACTATCAATGAACAATATGAGTCGACAATAGTTAAATCCATGTATACATGCTTAAATGACACGAACAACCTACTAAAACGTTGCGTCTTTGAATTACCTTCCAACACAAAATGACTATAAGGATTGCTTTCATTAGCAGCATGTACATACCACTGTAACTATAGGTATAACAACGAATGATCACCGAACAGCATACCCTTATTTTTTTGACACCCATTCAAGCTTGGTCATACGATATGGTCAAACCATAATATGTATGAAACATAATTCTCACATCAACTGGTCGTGTGTCAGGTTTTTGTCTAGACGCTGTTAACAATAAGTTCTCTAACCAAGTTAGAAGTTAATATTTTGTTCTTTGTCGTACGTGCAACCACACCATATGTGTGCTCATTGTTTAACTTCTTAATGTAAAACCACATATTTATCCTTTGGAGTGTAGCAACAACACACCACTCACATTCACCAGAATATTTCATGACACATTTAGCCTTCACCCTTGTTTTTTCATTCTTCACATAATTAAACTGAAAACCTACCTCGATTGCATAGTTGCATAAAGCATTCCGAAAATCAGCTACTCCTCCCTCAAACTTCTTACCAACCTCTACTATTCCATTGGACCATCCATCAGTCAACAAAACCTTCTCATTGTGAGAACAAAAATGAGAAGAAGATCATCTTCACGACCAAAAGTGTCAACATTTAACTCAAACTTTTCCACGACTTCCCCACCCTCAAAATCACGAACCTCATCCCCTTTAACAACANGAAGAAGATCATCCTCACGACCAAAAGTGTCAACATTTAACTCAAACTTTTCCACGACTTCCCCACCCTCAAAATCACGAACCTCATCCCCTTTAACAACAACTGTAACATCACCATAATTCAGATGAACTAATTGTGCAACTAAAAACATGTTTCTCACATCATGATCATTTTGCAAAATGCAATTCGGATGTCCATGAATAGCGTACAATAGGGCTACACAATTGGAACTCAACTAATTCCAATTGTCACAAACACCATGTAACGCGTCATCAATTATGAAATTTATTGTAATTTTTAGCATAATAGTATCAGAACAATACTTGTACAAACCAATATGTTATGCTCCATCTGTTATAATCAAGAAAACAAATATAAAGGCAAAAGGAAACTAGAAAAACAAACACAATCAATTCTAATTTCAATAAAACACAAACAGTAACATGAAAAATAAACTTATAACCTAATTTCAAAAAAAAAAAAAAGCTCCATTGAAGAACGTGATGATACGAACACTGGTAAGTAACATTGAATTTCGGCAAGAAGAATGAAAAAACAAAAATAATCAATTCTAATTATAATAAAGCAGTAATAGTAACATGAAAACAAACTTATAGCCTACTTTCAAAATTAAAAATAACTCCGGTAAATAACGTTGAAATACAAATTCCGGTAAGTAATATCAAATTTTTGGCAACTAACTTTCAATTTATGGTAAATGTTCAAACAACACTGTTAATCATATTATATAAATCAGCCACTTACAATGAAAATACCTCAGAAAATCAAGAATTAGTAAGTTGACCTGGAATCACAACAAAATTCGAACTCCCAATTGCTGCTTGTATCACCTTCGAAACTCCTATCAAACACAAATGACATAGCAATAGCTAGTGAAGAAGTAGGACACCGTCTGCTTCCTGGAAAAAAAAATAATTCGAATTTTCAGTGAGTCAGATGCTTGTATAACAAACAACGAATTTCCTGTTATTCAAAATTTGAATTTGAATATGAATTGTTAATGGGAACTTTTGATCTGAATTTGAGCTTGAAGGTGTAATTGGAGTGTGAATGATGTAGCTTTGTCGCTTGATCTCCTCCCCTCAATGAAGCTTTCAGATCTTCAATCTTTATATCATCTTGACTATTTAATAGATTGAGATTTACAATTGACTTCACGAAATTACCTAATTATAAACATATATCTAACAGTTGCATTATCTTAGGTATGCAAAATAACATAAATAACATAACACTTCACTAGGCTTTTTAGGGTGTGGATTTTGATCGTTTTTCTTGGATTTTTGACACAAATAATTGGTTTTAGATTTTAGTTGGATAGCAAACTGATATTCTTGGATATATGCCAAGAAAAAGTGAAAATCGATTTCATTGGATTTATTAAAATTTTTTTGACCATTTTCTTGGATTTATGCCAAGACAAATCGACATATTTTGTTTCTATTTAGAGGTATTTTAGTTGAATAAAATGATTGGGATTTTGAGGGTATGAATTTTTGACATTGTTTTTGCTAAATTTATGCCACTAGTGGAGTATTAGATGCATGTTCTCTTTTAGGGTGTGCAGCTTTATATTTTTTTCTATGTTTAAGTCATTGGTTTATTAATTTTATTGGACTTTCTAGGGTGGGGGTTTGACATTTTGGTTCTATATTTGTGCAAAAATGAATGTTGAAATCTAGAAAATAATCCTTATGAATTGCCTCATTTTAATTTGCATGTGTGTAAAAGAGAGAGAGAGAGAGAGAGAGTAGCTGACCTTCAATTTGATTTGGCAAATTATGATTTTATAGTTCATTTGATTGATAAATTATACTAACCATTGTGATAAGGTTAGGCTTCAAGTGTTAGGCTTGTTTATTTAAGCAATATCTTCAAGTGTTGGGCTTGTTCATATTTTCATTTGATTTTGTTTATAATATATCTACAGGAATCAATGGCTTCACACTCATCTACTATAATATTCACGTGGCTAGTGTGCTCATGTCGTTGTGGTGCAAGCACTTGCATCGTAAAGATGTCATGGTCTATAAATAATATTGATAGACACTATTATTCAGAGAGGGGAGAGAAACGATGTGGATATTCCCTCACAATAATACATGGGGTGCGCATGACACTACCTAGAGGGGGTGAATAGGCTTTTTAATTTTGGCTCAATTGATTATCAATTAAAACCTAATTTGATCTCAATTACATCTTCTCACTCAGATATAAAAATTAACGATGAGAACTCATTTTAGTCACCACAAACCCTCACAACCATGATGATTGATGTTAATTAATTGTTCAATTAATTTGCTCAAACAATCAATCTCACGAGGATCCCCAAAATCCAAACACAACTATAATTGATTTATATGTCAAAACATTTAAATCATCAAACACATAGTGTACATGTGTTCAAACAATCACAAGTGTATATGTTAATAAACAATATGAACATAAACGATTCGTTAACACAAAAAATCGCAGGAAACCACTCGGTGTTCACCAAAACCTAATCCATTATTCACAAAGTCAATTTACAAGTACTCGAATCTTATACCTCAACTAATACCATGGTTAGATGCACTTTTCCTTCGTAGATATCTCTGCCGAAAGTCCCTCTCCGACGTCTTGTATAACTTTACTAGCACTCCCTATCGTACAGTTCATTTAGGCCTCGAGCAATTATGAGCATGCCAACGATTCTCAATATGCACACACTAATGAGATTGTCAAACCATCAAATCTTCAACTCCAATTTTTGAGGTTTGATAGAAGCTCTAGAGGTAGCCTTGGATCTTAGGGATCGAGGTTAGTGGTGGAAGCTTTCAAAGTAGAAAGTAATTTTTATCTCTTAGAAATCTTACAAGAGGTTTAACCTAGTTGTGAGAAAGGCTCTCCATATTTATAGGTCTGGAATAGGGTAATCTTAGTCAACAAGAAAACTCAAATTTGTGAATGACCACTCGATTGATGGAAAGGATAGTCATAGGCGGTTGTTATTGAAATGAAAAACGAGGCTTCAATCCTGACTGGGAGAGTAGACTGCTTGAGCGAACACAAGACCGCTCGAGAGAGGGCAAATGACAGCTTAAGCAAGCTCATAAAGTAAGCCCTGTTCTTCCTCCGTGGCCTTTTCCCATTTTCTTCCCTAGCCTCATCTGGCATTGGCACCCCCATGATCTACTTACATTTGATCAATCTACATAGTCGAACAACTTTCCAAGTAAACGATCCAATTCCATTTATATAACAAACTTTTGTTATTAAGCTCAACAAATAAACATACTATACACAGCTATGATATGACTCAGTCATAGACTTATTACATTTCACACATGTACATCAAGCTTATTACAATTTACATGCCTTAAAAATACTATTCAAAACTTAGAAAAATAAGACTTCGCAAAAAATTTTAAGATGGATAACATGATATTAAAATTACTTCCAAAAAGAAGATAAAAACTTTGAATCATTATTGAAATATTGATCATGAGTTTCAGGCATATTGAGTTTCGGGTTAAATTTAATTTTGGCGATGTTTAAGCGTAAGAAGGGTGGTTGGACAAGTTTTTAATGTTGTTAGGTCAAAATAAGGTTACCATTGAATTCGGAAGGCCAAGAAACCTTTGGAAGAGGTAATATGTGGTGTATTATAAGTTTGAAAGTATTCTGAAGTTAAAATGCATTTTGGAGAGAATTTAGGTGCGAAAGAATTTGGCACTACCTTAGTATTTTAGCCACAACTTTTTATTGTAATATTTGATTAATTTGATATTTTGAAATTAGGAAGTAGACTTCAAGGGATACAAAAGTGTATTTCATATAATTTTTGTGAATCAATTTTAACTAGGTCAAAATTGGGTTAGAAGTCTACACAAAAAGTTGCCACCATCCAGATGCCCAGAAAACAGACCTACAGTTGTGATAGAGAGGAGATTTTGGGAGTAAATACTGTTTGAATGCCTTCAGAATCATCTAGACACCTCGCCAAAAATAACAACGATCAATTTTTAAAATTTTCTCCCTTTTTAACTCTATAAATACCCTAAGGGCATTCTTTAGGTTATAATTCATAAACTTTCAACCTTAGGAGGCTGAGGAGAGTTGGGATAATGTAGAAGGGAGAGATTTCGTGGGCTCTATGGGTTTAAAATGCAACAAACTACGTTAAAATCAAGATTCAAGAAAATTAAGGCATGAGTTCTTTCTCAAATTCATTCATTGATGATTAGGGCTACATAATATATCTTTTTCATCTCTATTATGATATAAATAATAGATCCATATTTTTTTCTTGTTCGTTTGATCCTACAATTAGTTTCTGGAAATAAAACACATGTTTTCTGATAAAGATTGTTCGTTCTTGATAAAAAAAACCCTAGTTATTGATTTACAAATTGATTTAATCGATAAAGCTTCAAAATTTCTATGTTCCTTTTCAATATATGTTTTGATTCTTAAAGAATCCCACAATTTTATATTCAAATACGTGTTTTACATTCAAAAATCATATGTCTAGATTAAAACCTTAGATTTTGAATATTGTGAACATAAAGTTTTTTACAATCTCTCGCATGTTTTATTTCGATTATTCTTCTACTTGAGAATTGTGAACTATGGATTTTAGTATACATGATTTTTGTGAAAAAGTGTTGTTATTATCTCTTGCATTGGTTGGTGTGATGAACGTGAGTTACACTCGAATACTTTGTTAGCTTATGAATTATTTAGTCGAATTCATGAGTTATAACAAGCTTAGAAGAATTGATGTACTTTTTGAGATGGATATGCTAGCTATCTACCATGTTGTTATGGACTATTTTTGGGAAACGGATGGTCTTTTGTTTTGGTTCGTAAGGATGCTAGGCGTGAATCTTTAAGATATTGAGTTTTATTTATGAGGCATATGTTTTGGACTTTCCTTGATGTTGTTGGTATTTGATGAGTAGAAAATAAGTTGATGATCTAGTTCTTATGCATATAAGAAATTAGTTCGAACAATCATACAAAGTTATTGAGTATAAGGGATAATCGAAATGAGTGAATGAAGGTATTCTTGGGGACTTTAAATAATTGCAATGATGGTATAAGTTGAAGGGATGGATTGAAAATTTAGAATATGATATTGTATTGTGATCTTGGATTTGAGGCTTAAAGGATAAATAGACATTGAAACCATGTGGTCAATTGGAATTAGATAGATTAATTAGATGATTAAGTTTCGAGGATGAAACCTTCTTTAAAGGGGTGGATTGTAAGTGCTTAATGTATTTTCCTTGCTTCCCACACAAATCCGATTATGTGTATGACTTATAATGAAGGGTGAGTGTCATTCTTACTCAAACTCATGCAAGGTGCAGGGAAATTGTATGTGGATGAACAAAAAAGCATGTGAATATGCAAAAATGCTCCCCAAGCATAGTGAGACTTATAGTGTCATGTTTTAACTTGGAAAAAGTTATGAGGTCATCTCCTTGAGGAAGGAAAGGTCAAGTATTTTTGAAGTGATTTATGAAAAGGAAAAATGAAAAATATTGTAATTTGAAGTTAAGTGGTTTGTGTTTTGATAAATATGCAAGTAAAAAGAGGGTTAGTTAATCCATAGAGTTCATTGCAATGTGTATGCCAAATCGATTCATTCCATTCAACCAATGGTGCCTAGTTGTTTGATTGATTTGTAGGAAGCGAGAGATGAATGTAGTTGTTTGGACAAAAACATATCTCGTGACAAATCTACGGTGTATCAAAGCCTATAACCACACAATAATTTGACACTACCTTAGTATTTTAGCCATAAATTTTATTGTTATCTAATTAATCTAATTTTTGCACATTAGGAAGTAGATTTCAAGGGCTACAAAAGTGTGTTTTATGGAATTTTTTTTGAATCAACTTCTAACTATGTCAAAATTGAGCCAGAAGTCTAGAAAAAAAGTTGTCACCGTCTGGATGCCAATACCATTGTCTGGATGCTCAGAAAACAGAACCTATAGTTCTGATAGAGAGGAGATACTAAGAGTAAATACAGTCTGGATGCCCCACAAAACCGTCTGGACGCCTCGCTAAAAACAACAACGATTAGTTTTTAAAGTTTTCTTCATTTTTAACCCTAAAAATACGCTAAGGGTGTTCTTTAGGTTATAATTTAGTATCTTTCAATCCTAGGAGGCTAAGGAGTGTTGGTAGAATGTAGAAGGGAGAGCTTTTGAGGGATCTACGCATGGAAAATGCAATAAATTACATTAAGATCAAGATTCAAGGATATTAAGGTAGGGGGTTCTTTCTCAAATTCATTCACTGATGATTAGGGATATATAATATATCTTTTTCATCTCTATTATGATATAAATAATAGATCTATATTGTTTTCTTGTTCATTTGATCCTACAATTTGTTTCTTGAAACAAAATACCATTAGTTGCTAGAAATCTTTTGTATCAAAATCTGAAAATTTAAGTTAAGTTCTCATTCTCTCTCTCTCTCATGATTTTTCTACTCTCTTAAACCTCCCAACAAGATGAATCACCATCCCAAGCACCTCTGTGGAGGTCATGCAAAGCTTGGGAGCCTCCAACCGCCTCCTAGTACCATGGAGAAGAAGCTAAAAGTTTCTAGGATTATTTAGTAATTTCCCAAATTTGGCTATTTTTTTGAAAATTATTTAAAAAAAATTTTTTTTTTCTAAAATTTCAATCATGTTAAATAATTAGTTATAAAAATTCTAATTAATTTATTCGAACCTAAATTAACCTTCAATTAGACCCGCGAAGTTCATTCGAACCCCCTATCATCCCGGTACATTGTAACCCTACTTTGTTTGAATACGCATTCCGACTTATTTTCTTTCTACCACTCATGTTCCTTCGATATATGCTAACCCTAATCATCTCTAGAACATCTATGAAGCCTTTCTAGAACTATCAATTCCTGATATGGCTCTCCAGACTCCAAACCCCTAACCACTCATCCAATCTTTTCAACTTCAATTCTTGATCACCAAATTTTGGGTCATTACATCCATGCTCACAATCAGACCACCAAACACATCTAGTCGCTGTGAAAGTAAGATAATGATGCTCCTCCATGCGCTGCTGCATACCTGTGAGCATATCTACNACGCTCACAATCAGACCACCAAACACATCTAGTCGCTGTGAAAGTAAGATAATGATGCTCCTCCATGCGCTGCTGCATACCCGTGAGCATATCTACCAATGATGCTAACTGAGCAGCAATGGTGTCTGAACTGGGGCTCACATGGTGGTGTCCTAGGATGTACTNGATATTGTATTGTGATCTTGGATTTGAGGCTTAAAGGATAAATAGACATTGAAACCATGTGGTCAATTGGAATTAGATAGATTAATTAGATGATTAAGTTTCGAGGATGAAACCTTCTTTAAAGGGGTGGATTGTAAGTGCTTAATGTATTTTCCTTGCTTCCCACACAAATCCGATTATGTGTATGACTTATAATGAAGGGTGAGTGTCATTCTTACTCAAACTCATGCAAGGTGCAGGGAAATTGTATGTGGATGAACAAAAAAGCATGTGAATATGCAAAAATGCTCCCCAAGCATAGTGAGACTTATAGTGTCATGTTTTAACTTGGAAAAAGTTATGAGGTCATCTCCTTGAGGAAGGAAAGGTCAAGTATTTTTGAAGTGATTTATGAAAAGGAAAAATGAAAAATATTGTAATTTGAAGTTAAGTGGTTTGTGTTTTGATAAATATGCAAGTAAAAAGAGGGTTAGTTAATCCATAGAGTTCATTGCAATGTGTATGCCAAATCGATTCATTCCATTCAACCAATGGTGCCTAGTTGTTTGATTGATTTGTAGGAAGCGAGAGATGAATGTAGTTGTTTGGACAAAAACATATCTCGTGACAAATCTACGGTGTATCAAAGCCTATAACCACACAATAATTTGACACTACCTTAGTATTTTAGCCATAAATTTTATTGTTATCTAATTAATCTAATTTTTGCACATTAGGAAGTAGATTTCAAGGGCTACAAAAGTGTGTTTTATGGAATTTTTTTTGAATCAACTTCTAACTATGTCAAAATTGAGCCAGAAGTCTAGAAAAAAAGTTGTCACCGTCTGGATGCCAATACCATTGTCTGGATGCTCAGAAAACAGAACCTATAGTTCTGATAGAGAGGAGATACTAAGAGTAAATACAGTCTGGATGCCCCACAAAACCGTCTGGACGCCTCGCTAAAAACAACAACGATTAGTTTTTAAAGTTTTCTTCATTTTTAACCCTAAAAATACGCTAAGGGTGTTCTTTAGGTTATAATTTAGTATCTTTCAATCCTAGGAGGCTAAGGAGTGTTGGTAGAATGTAGAAGGGAGAGCTTTTGAGGGATCTACGCATGGAAAATGCAATAAATTACATTAAGATCAAGATTCAAGGATATTAAGGTAGGGGGTTCTTTCTCAAATTCATTCACTGATGATTAGGGATATATAATATATCTTTTTCATCTCTATTATGATATAAATAATAGATCTATATTGTTTTCTTGTTCATTTGATCCTACAATTTGTTTCTTGAAACAAAATACCATTAGTTGCTAGAAATCTTTTGTATCAAAATCTGAAAATTTAAGTTAAGTTCTCATTCTCTCTCTCTCTCATGATTTTTCTACTCTCTTAAACCTCCCAACAAGATGAATCACCATCCCAAGCACCTCTGTGGAGGTCATGCAAAGCTTGGGAGCCTCCAACCGCCTCCTAGTACCATGGAGAAGAAGCTAAAAGTTTCTAGGATTATTTAGTAATTTCCCAAATTTGGCTATTTTTTTGAAAATTATTTAAAAAAAATTTTTTTTTTCTAAAATTTCAATCATGTTAAATAATTAGTTATAAAAATTCTAATTAATTTATTCGAACCTAAATTAACCTTCAATTAGACCCGCGAAGTTCATTCGAACCCCCTATCATCCCGGTACATTGTAACCCTACTTTGTTTGAATATGCATTCCGACTTATTTTCTTTCTACCACTCATGTTCCTTCGATATATGCTAACCCTAATCATCTCTAGAACATCTATGAAGCCTTTCTAGAACTATCAATTCCTGATATGGCTCTCCAGACTCCAAACCCCTAACCACTCATCCAATCTTTTCAACTTCAATTCTTGATCACCAAATTTTGGGTCATTACATCCATGCTCACAATCAGACCACCAAACACATCTAGTCGCTGTGAAAGTAAGATAATGATGCTCCTCCATGCGCTGCTGCATACCCGTGAGCATATCTACCAATGATGCTAACTGAGCAGCAATGGTGTCTGAACTGGGGCTCACATGGTGGTGTCCTAGGATGTACTAGTCGACCTCCTACAACTTACCATCTTTCTTTAGTTACTATATCATAGTCAGACTGGGCTTAATTTACTTCATTTAAATTTTGTTCAAGGCCCTCATGGGATTGTACAACTGGTCACTATGTAAAACTACCTCACCCTTCCAATGGCAGATATGACTGATTAGACATCCAAAAGGCAAAAGATCTACTACTCTTCCTTCTAAAAAGGATCTCTAAATATACCCCAAAATCATCAATGACAAATTAAGACCAAACCCTTTTTCCTATGGCATAAAGAATATGGGCTTTCAAAAAAAAATGATGTCTGAGACATTGGTATTTAGCACTACATTGCATCCTATACTCTGAGGTCAAATATTTTTAATAGAATTTTTGTGTGACCTAGTGTTTAGGATGGTCTATACCATATAGCTCAGTAGCCACTACGTGGATAGGAGGCAATAGGCTACCTGTCTCGCAACAAGGAAATCATCCTTTACCTTACGTAGGCCAAGTGTGGTAGCAATGAGATCTGTAGTAAACATAAAATCAATAACTCTAATGTATGTGACAAAGTGGTCAACAAGAGGATCAGAATCATGAAGATGGGCATAGAACTCCCTCACAATGACATCATCTGATGTCACGGGTTCATTAAACATCTAATTTCCACCCACGGTTGGTTAGATTGGTAACAATGGAATGATTTACCTGAGATAAAATTCTCCTCTGAATCTCTCTGCAAACTACATTATTTGGAATCGAGTGCTTTCATTAGGTACACCACAGGCTTTCATCGAAGGCCCTTCTACTAGTCCGCTTTGACGACAGAGCTAGACTATGGCTATTATTTTGACGCCGTAGTCTGTTGTATATGTTTATTTTTGGCCTTGTATAATTTTTGTAACAAAACTTGTTTATATTTAAAAGGCATGTGTATGAGACTCGTTTGAGACATTTAATCTTTTATGAATGAATGTACGTAGTGATGATTACAAAAAAAACCTAGTGATGATGATTATAGTAGTATCCGATTCTATGTAATTGAGTATGGATGAATAGACCCGATGTAGTCAATGTTGTATGATTGCACATTTTACGTTTTGGGTAGAACTCTCCATACAAAGGAGACTCTGCCTGAATTTTATTGAGTTATGGATCCCGGTAAATGGGGCATAACGGCGTGGTATCAAATTAGACGATATCTAGGGGTATTCTGCAGGCTGATGGATGATCAACTGGATAATTATGGACACCTGAATTTTGGAGCGTCACAATTCAAGTGTGACATGTGTGAAACCAAACTACAACACAATTAGGATTCTACGTAGTTCAAATTATTAATAAGCTCAACATGAAATCCTAATACATCATCTTAGTAAATACATGACGGTTAGTGAGTGCCCTACTAATTTTCTTTTTGAAAACTCCCATTTCTTTTATCCCTTATATTCTATTGCTTCAATTAACATGATTGTGAATTCCGTACTTTAAAAATATGCTTTCTTAAAATGGTAACACTAGCTCTATAAGATTTACAAATAAACAATTTGAATTAAGTATTACTACTCTCACAATTCAAGTGCAATTATTTTTAGCTATTTATTTATGCCTTACATTTTTAATGTTTGCCACATTGGGCTCTTTTAACACAATTGACCTTCAGCATCTTTTAAGGGATTGAGGTTTAACTAATCTTTAGATTAGTTAGATAGATACATGAGCTTCTTATTTAAGATATCCCTATTTTTCATGCAATATCTACTATGATGACCATGTTCTCCACAAGTATAGAACATATCATGGTTGGTTTGAGTCTCCTTAATAACATTCTTCTTTTCGTGCCTAACCTTATCACTTTTAGCCATTTTAGTACTTGTACTTTCTTGTGGGGGTAATGGGTTGGTGTTATCCTTCACAAACACGGTCTTGGAAGAAGCATTGGTGGTGTGTTCATGTGTGTAACTTAGACCATGTTTGCTATTCACACTTTTTTCCATAGATAATTCTATCAAAATTTTCATTGCTTTGAGAAAGTCATTTAGAGAGTTCATTTGATTCATGAAGATCTTTATCAATTTTAGTACATTTTGACTCAAAATTCTTCTTTGACTTAACAAGCTCATGACACTTTCTCTCAAGGAAGCTTACTCAATCAAGGATATACTTCTTCCCTTCTTATAGCCCATATATTTGAGCTTTGGACTTCACTATGTCCATATGAAGTGCTTTTCTATCTTCTTTATTTGAGTTAATCTGACCACTCAAGAAAAGCACATTCTCTTTTTGTTTGAGGAATTGTACATACAATTGGTCATATACATCGTGTCTATCCTCAAAACACTCTTAATCCTCCACACAAGTTGGGATTTCCTCTTCCAAGTCTTCTACTATCGTGGTAGGACTTCCTCTTACCCCCTTCTCTCAACCTCGTATCAAGATCTCCTTCCCCCTTTCTATCTTCCCTCTTTAGGAGTAGTAAGTTTACTAGGCTTTCCTTTCAACCTTGAGAACTCTACATTGCTAGCCTTGAAGTACTTTTTGAACTTTCGTGCAATTAACGCTAGGTCCTCTTCTTCTAATCTGGGTGACTCAGATTTATCTTCCTATTCTCTAGTTGAGCTTAAATCAATGCCCTTAGATTTCTTTAAAGATGAAAGGTTCATCTCAAAAGTCAATATTGATCCAACTAGATCTTCAACAGACATCGACTCCAATTTGGCACTACGTTTGCTTGAAACCTCTTGGGTAGATATCTCAATATTTTCATTTGATGGCTATATCGTCAACCTCGATACCTAATGCAAAAGATGAATTTACAATATCGGACAATTTAGTATAAAATTCACTAAATGTTTCATCATCTTGTATCCTCAAAGTCTCGAACTAAGATGTGACGACCAAGTCTCGACTCAAAAGTGATTAAATAATTAAAATTTTATGGGTCTCATAATATTTTTAAAAATTATATGAACGTTACTTGAGGTCAAATTATACATTAGGATTTAATTATGGAACATTTGATTATTACAAATTTTATTAGGACCGAAATTTATCAAATAAGAATAAAAAATATATAAATTTAAAGAAATAATAAAAAAGTAATAAGTGGACACATGTTGATTTCTTAGAATCGATGGGTGTCTAGTATATAGTCTTGCATTTGGAGACTTGGAAAAAAAAAAAAACAAACGGTGTGGTGGCAGCTTAAGGAAAAAAGGAGGACTCTTGTTGGTGTTGTACTAACGTGTACACTTGGGCTTGAAATGAAAAGGTGACAAAGTACTTTGTGTGTGTGTGTGTGTTTTGTGCACGAATAGATGTCCTAGACAAAGTGAAGTGATTTGTGTTGTATATAATATTTAAAAAACTTTGGCTAGCTATTAGAGTAGCATAAAATAATAAGGCAATTAAGATTGCAGCGTGTAGAAAAGTCCAAAATAAGAGAATGAAAAGAGGAAATTAAGAAAGAATGTGGGAGGCTTTGGAAAGAATGGAATGGTGATGTTAATTCTCATCGGCAAAATTTAAGTAGGATGTTCACTAGCAATTGTTGATGGTACAAGGATTGGGTAAGCAGTTTATATATGATATGCATTCCTTTAATCTCTTTACAAAGAGTACTTTATTGATATTGTCCTATTCATATTCAAACAGAGGTATCTTTTGGTTGGATTTTTGAAATGATATTTCGTTCAATTGTTAGTAATTCAATGTTTGGTCATATTTTTGTTTGACATATTGTTAATCATTATGATTTTGGTTTTGGTGAAATACTTGAGATTTTTTGACTCATGCGTGAGGTACACTCGGTGATTTGGTTATGATTGTGATTCATATTTGTGGCCTTGAGAGGTGAACATGACTACTAAAATGCACCGAGTGATCCCTAGCTTGCTATCGGGATTGACTGAGTGTTCAATCAGGATTGATTTAATTTTTGGAACGTTTGACTACTTCATTGACATGTTCAATATATTTATGCTCCGTAAATTATCGTATTAATTCTTATATCGCCGATTGTCATCGGATAATTAATTAATTATCGTTTCACTCTTTGACATCGTATGTTAAGTTTTAAATTACTTACTGAACTTTCTTAATCTCACCCCCATTTACCCTCTCAGTTGTAGGTTGAACTTGAATTTAATTTTGGTGGAAGATTGAGTTGACCAACGAATGAAAGTTTTTTCTATCGGTTGTAATTTTAAATGTTATTAAGAGGTAATTTATTTATTTTTAAGGAGTTTAGTGATTCTAATATTTAATGGAAACTCAATCTATTCGTTATTGGTGTAATTAGAGTTTTGAAATATTACCGAATTGGAGCAGGGTATTACATTTGGTATCAGAGCATAAGTTTGAGATTTTGTAGACTGTCCTAGGTTTAGTTACTTAGGATGACGACCTGTGAATAGTGGAGGAAATTGATGCATGGTGGACATAGATTTAATGTACTAAAGATTTTAATTGTGGTGACTTATCTATTTGTTTGTGGGTTAACTTTAATTTTATAAGAAATTACTTTCAAGGATGACTAATACGTTCACTTTATGGATCAAGGTTACACTAATATAATTAGTATTTTACCAAAGTTGCATAGCGGTAGCATAGTGAAACAATCGAGTGGAAACTAAGTGAACATGACTATGGGGATGCATAAGAGCATTGAGTTAAGTATACTTTTTGAATTGACACCTCGATATTAGTGTATCATTTGAGAAAAGAATTTATTTTAAGGTGGGTAGACTATAATGACCTAATGTTTGGAGATCGAGAATTGGGACAGAAGTTAGTATGTGTGTGTGATTAGGGGTTCAAGGTTTGGAGAGCCGAACCATGAATTAATAGCTCCGGAGTATATGTGTTGATGATCTGGAGGTGGATAGGGTGTTAGTTAGGTGTAGGTGCATAATAGGGCAAGGCATACCGGGTACTTAAGAGTGCAGGAGTTGCATTGGCGGATCAAATTGGAGGTCAATTTGTTCAAAAATTTAATTAATAATTTTCTAGTGCTTAATTTAATATGTGTAATTTTGAAAAAATATATATATTTTTAATTAATTTTTGAAATTAGCCAAACTATGAATTTACAAAAATGCTATTGAAGCTTCAAGGATCTTCTAGGCTTGCAAGGTGTTGGCTGGAGCTTCTCTCTACTACATGAAGGCCACTGGCTACTTGGGGAGGTCCTGAGTGAGCTGTTTGGAGGTATAAGTAGTGAAGAAAATCTGCATGAGAGAGAGTGTGTGTGAGAACAGAGAGAAGTTAGAGAGAGAGCTTTAGCAGAGACAACTTCGAATCACCAAAGGTATATTCCTAGACTAATATGGATGCTAGGAAGCTCATGGTACAGTTATATTTTGATTTTATGTCTTGTAAGTGCATGAATTCAAAAGCTTAAAATTTTGGGTTTAAGGGTTTGATGAAATGGCTTTGTGGATTGGGAGTGTTTTTGTTTAATTAAAGCATTGGGTTGTGTTTCTTGGAGGGTTTTGGAGTGTTTTAATGGTGATTTTGAGGTGTGCCATGGTCAGAGGTGGTTTGGTGGTGGAGGAGAAGTTTCGACTAGATGGGTTTTTGATCTCTTTATTTTGAGGGTTAAGCTTCGAAAGGGGTATTTCCTAGCTAATTTGGACCTTAGAAAATCATTGGTGGTCTCAAAAATGGGTTTAGAGGTTGCTTAGGGAGTTAAAACCGACGTTGCAGGTTTGTGGAAAAACCTTTTTTTTTTTAAACTTTGACTTAATTTTTGGATAGGTTTAAGCTTAATCTGAAGCCTGAAACCTATGGGGTTTAATAAAGTGAAGTGAGGTGTGTGTTTAGGTTTTGAAATTAGGTTGAATGGGATACAGAAGAGTGAGTAACAGAGGGTGAAATAGGAGGGGCTGAAGCTGAAGTGGGGAACCTAGGGTTTTGGTCAAAAAAGGCAAAGGAGAAAGATGAAGTGGAGGGAGATAACATAGGACACCCTGACAGTGCATGAGGGCGCATATGGTGTTCGATGGACCTCTGGTTGGTCCCAAAAATTCTGTGACATGTGTGGAGATCTCGGTAAAATTTGAGATTAATTCAATACCCGGTTCAATAAGTGATGTAAAATATTTATTTTTCCCTCCGGGGTTAATTTGACCCAATTTTTTGGTGATTTTTTTCAAATAAATTTTATGATCACTTTTAAATATTTAAATTGAGTATGTGTATGAAATTTAATTGAAAAATAACATCGTTTCATTTTTGGCCATTTCAAATCCAAATACCTCATCAGATAGGGATTCTCAATTTCGGAATAGGCGATTTTCAAACTTGCTTTTAAATTATTCTACATTTTATTTATGATCATTTGACATATTTTAAAATATATGATTGGGTGTTTTGATATTGAGTTGGGATCCAGACCCGAATTCAGGTTTACGAGTAAGGTACACAATAATGTTTGAAATGATCGTATTGATTATATTGTTCGTACTAATTGGAACTTCAAGATCCTTTTAAATGAAATATAAGTGCACAAAGAGTTGAGTGGCAGAGGGTTTACATTCCAGGTTGAAGTCGTAGAAGGTTTTTCATTGAGTTCATAAATGCTTGAGTGGTCTTTAGACTTGGGTACCGAATTGATTTAGGGAGAGTATATTCCTTAGGATGGAAGTCCCCTAAAAGGTTGGATCAAGTGACAATGTTGATCCTGAGTGGTTTGATTGGAAGATTGCTCACTGGTGTGACATTGTACATGATGTTCTGAATTCTCTTTTACAGTACTATTTTGCTTAAAAGATATTGTTCCATATCAAATGACACCATTTCTCTTATATATGTATCGAATGCCCGTTTTGCTTTTGTCCAGTCATGTCAAGTTACTTATTTTTAAACTCGTTTTTCTAGCATTAAGTTACTCTATTGAGCTGTTGATGCTCACTCTACAATATTTTTTCTTTTCAGATTAGCAGGGGGCGGAGCAGCCTGTAAATAGTAAAACTACTTGGACTCTTGAACAATTTATCTATGAGTGTAATGAGCATGTACATATAATAAATGCAACTTTGGTGTAGATTCTATGTATCTTAGGGTCTAGGGAATGTAATAAGATGGTTACATGAAATGTACCATATCTATGTATGCAATGAATGTTTTAGATTGTTCAACTGGGTTGGTTCACTATGCTACGCTGTATTACTCTAATGTTATTAAATGTTTTCACGGATCAAGATAACATACGTTGCACGCCCGGGTCAAGTTGGGGTGTGACAAGTTGGTATAATAGCTTAATCATTATTTGAGGAATGTATTGTTTACTTCTTATGGAGGCTATTACTGCTCTGAATATTTTGGAAAACGGATCGGGGTTTTATAGTTTGGTATCAGAGTATTAGGTTTGAGATTCTATAGACTGTCTTAAGTTTAATTACTTAGGATAAGGACTTGTGGGTAATTGAGGTGTTGATTTTGGGTGCATAAAATTATATTGTAGTGTTCGGTCAAAACTAGCGTATTATTTATGACTTGTAAATTTTTGGACAAACTTTTTTCTAAGGTGGGTGGATTGTGACGATCGAGCCTCGACTCGGAAGTGATTAAATAATTAATTTTATGGGTCTCATATTTTTAGAAATTATATGAACGTTGCTTGAGGTCAAATTATATGTTAGGATTTAATTATGGAACATTTGATTATTACAAATTTTATTATGACCGAAATTTTTCGAATAAGGATAAAAAAATATAAAAAGGAAAGAAATAATAAACAAAGTCATAAGTGGGCACACGTTGATTTCTTAGAATCGATGGGTCTCGAGTATGTTGTCTTGCATTTGGAGACTTGGAGAAAAAAAAACGAAAGGTGTGGTGGCAGCAAAAAGAAAAAAGGATGACTCTTTTTGGTGTTGTACTAGCATGTACACTTGGGTTTGAAATGAAAAGGTGACTAAGTACTTTGCGCGTGTGTGTGTGTGTGGTTAGATGTCATAGGCAAAGTGAAATGATCTGTGTTTTTATACAAAAACATTGGATAGCTATTAGAGTAGCATAAAATAATCAGGCCATTTAAGGGTGCAGCGTGTAGAACGGTCCAAAATTAGAGAATGAAAAGAGAAAAATAAGAAAGAATATGGAACGTTTTGGAAAGAATGGAAAGGAGATCTTAATTCTTATCGGCGGAATTTGAGTACGATGTTGACCAGTAATTGTTGATGATACAAGGATTGGATAAGTGGTTTATACATGATATGCATTCTTTTAATCTCTTTGCAAAAATTATTTTATTGATATTNCTTACTGGATCGTTCTTCCGCTCCCCCAGGGTCTCCCATCGCCGTTCCAGGTTACCGCCGGACCTCGCAGGCTGTTCCAAGCAGCGTGGTTGGTCACTCAACTGGCTCACTCGAGTTCACCAAGGGAGAGATCTGTTCTCGTTTTTATATTGTGCAGGATCTTGCACGCACAATTAGATAATTGATTAATTGTCGTTTCGCTCTTTGACATCTATGTTATGTTTTAAATTACTTACCGAACTTTTTCAAGCTCACCCCCATTTACCCTCTCAGTTGCAGGTTGAACTTGAATTTAATTTTGGTGGAAGATCGAGTAGACCAATGAATGAAATATTTTCGATCAGTTGTAATTTAAAATGTTATCGAGAGGTTATTTATTCATTTTTACGGAGTTTAATGATTGTGATATTTAATGGAAACTCACTTTATACATCATTGGTGTAATTCGAGTTCTAAAATATTACCGAATTGCAGCAGGGTGTTATAGGAGAGATGTACTTTTGGAGTATGAACATCTTCACCATGAAAGTCCGGTCGTGGGAAATAAGCAAGATGTCCCATGCTTCTTTTGAAATCTCACAATTAGCGATCCTTCGGAACTCATTCAGTGTTACGGCATTGAATATCTCATTCAAGCCTTTCAAGTTCCACCTCACTAATCTCAATCTTGATTTTGACCAATTCTTTGTGGATTTCAATTCAACTACCGCTTCACCACCTTTGACTTGTGTAGTGGTGGTGGGAGGGATCCAACCCTCTATATGGTCAACTAAACTCTCTCATCGACTGATTTTAGAAACGTTATCATTTGAGCTTTCCAATAGGCGAAATTAGACCCGTCGAAGAGTGGTTGTCGTGCAATTGAAGCACGACTAACTAGTAATGATAGATCTTAAGAAGGTAATGATAGATCTTAAGACTATTCAAAACTAACTAGTAATGATAGATCTTAAGAAGGTAAAACACTCGGTGTCTCTATGCAACTCAAGGAAACTATGTTCTGATACCAATTGTTGTTTCGGGAGAGGGGAGAAACAATTTAGATTTTCCCTCACGATTATATACATGGAGCACACGATACTACCTAAAGGGGGTGAATAGGTTTTTCAATTTTAGCTCAATTGATCATCAATGAAAACTTAATTGGACATCAATTACATCTTCTCACTTAGGTAACAATTAACAGTAAAAATCCTCATAACCATGACGATTGATGTTAATTAATTGTTCAATTAATTTGCTCAAACAATCAATCTCACAGCAATGCCCAAACCCAAACTCAAACCCAAACACAACTACGATTGATTTATATGTTAAGGATTCAAATCATCAAACATACAGTGTGCGCGTGTGCAAACAGTCACAAATGTATATATAAATAAACAATATGAATACAAACAATTTATTGACGTGAAAAACCCTTATCGAAAAATCGCGGGGAACCACTCAGGGTTCACCAAACCTAATTTACTACTCACAAAGTCAATCTACAAGTACTTGAGTTTTATACCTTAACTAATACCATGGCTAGAAGCTCCTTTCCTTCGTAGATCTCTTTGCCAAAAGTCCTTCTCTGACGTCTTGCTTAGCTTCACTTGAACTCCCCGCTACATAGTTCGCTTGGGCCTCGTGCAATCATGGGCACATCAACGATTTTTGGTATGCACACACCAATGGGTTTGCAAGCCATCAAGATCTTCAAATCCAATTTGTAAGGTTGGGTAGAATCTCTAATGGGAGCCTTGGATTTTAAGGATCTAGGTTAATGATGGAAGCCCTCAAGGTAGAAAGAGGTTTTTCTCTCTTAGAACATCTCCAACCATGACTCAAATTTAAATTAACATTTGAGTAAAAACCTTGATTTGATATAAAAGACTCTAATGGACAAACTCAAATTTTAAGAATGAGATACCCAAATTTAAATGAGTGCAAACCCAAATTTAAAAGAGAGTAAGGATGACCATTGGATCGTTAAAAGATAGTGAAATCTCACCATTAAAGATTTGAGTCTCCCCTGATTTGAGTTAAAAAATGTTTCCCTTGATTTGGTATAAGTTTGAGTCATGGGTTAGAGTAAGTTTTTTAGACTTTTTTATTCAATTTTAAATTTGAGTAATGGTTAGAGATGTCCTTAGAAATCTCGCAAGAGGCTTAACCTAGTTGCAGGAAAAGCTCTTCCTATTTATAGGTCCAAAATAAGGGTAATCTTGGTCAACAAGAAAATTCATATTCATAAACGATCGCTCTATAAGTGGGAGGGTGGTCATAGGGCAGTTGTCACCTGACTAAGACAACAGGCTACTCGAGCGACCATGAGACCACTCGAGTGAGGTCAAGTGACCGTTTGAGCAAGCTCATAGAATGAGCCCTGTTCTCCCTCTGTGGCCTTTCACTATTTTCTTCTCTAAGTCATAAAGAGACCTTTCTAAAGAAGGATAGCGAGCATAGAGCGGTCCCTACAAGTTTTTTAAGCTTAAAATAAAGCAAAAAACTTACCTTCTTTAGCACTAAAGAATGTTGCTTAAGAGATGTCCGCTAATATCCCAATCTATGTTTTCCAAATGGTAAACGGTTTAAATTTTTTTTTATTTTAAAATCACCTAGGAACACAGATTGCTTACAATTCCATTTAATTATAATCATTCTATGTTAAAATAACTAAGGGTTCATCTTAGGTGTCTAAGTCATTATCTTTGTCTTAAGCATGGATGTGTATACAGAGTTTGAATGATATGACTTTGAGTTTGATCTCCTCCCTTAAATGACGCTTTCAGATCTTCAACTTGATAATATCATAACCATTGAAAAAGTTAATATTTACAATAGACTCTGCGAAATTAGACAATTATAAAATGTGATCTAATAGACACTACTATTATTGCCCAAACCTGTGGCATGTTTGCAATATTATTATTTCATTTGTATTTTATTCGTTCATTCACACATTTTGAATTTAAAAATGTCATATACTCATCCTCATTTGATAAAATGTATGTTTTCAACTACTTCATTACTTGGTGCATCAAGTATGTATAAGGATGCATCATCATGTGCAAACAATGGCTCCTTCGACGAATGATGTCCAATGTAATGGGTTCAAGAAGCTTCAAACCAAAATGAACCAAGTCCGATAATCATTACGATTTATTAAAACTATTTTTCTTGTATATGCAATGCTCTTTTTTGTTCTATGATGTCCAATGTAATGTAAATTATATCAAACACAACACTTAAGTGGATGTAGTATATGGCTGACTTAAGTAGTGTTGTGGAGTAGTGATGTCTTTGATCCACTAGGATGATAACCTCTAATTTAGAACGAATGATTAGTTTTTAGGTGTGGATTCATTGTTGGTTCCTTGAGTTGTTGTTTGTTGTTTAGTCATTGGTCTTCTTTTTGTCTATCTGGAGATTAAATTGGTTTAGTAATTCCCAAGTTCTCCTCAATTACTGCTGATCCACCCACATCAAATCTATTTAGTGTCATGCCTTCTTCTTTGTGTGGTTGACATTACTACCCAAAAAATATCTTTCACGAAAGTTGAACCAACGATGTCTCTCCTCATACAACCCAAGTAACTATTCATTGATTTCAAGACCATATCTCACAACAAACCTGCACTAATTTTCCTCAAATTCTTTTTGTGTTAAGGAATCATAAACAATATTTTGCAAAAATAATTTGATATATTCGTGTTGTTGGTACCCTCTCAAATTTTCGGGCAATTTTTTCATGATATGCCACAAGCACCATCTGTGTCGTGCATTGAGAAAAAACAATCTCTATTGTTTTCACATAGCTTTGTTTGGATCTATAATTATAGCACTAGGGGAATATCCAGACTAATGTTCCCAATGCACGCCACGAATGCTACAAGCACCCTATGTGTCGTGCATTGGAAAAAAACAATCTCTATTGTTTTCGCATAGTTTTGTTTGAATCTATAATTATAGCACTAGGGGAACATCCAGACATATATGCTAACCAAGATTTAAAAAACCATGTAAATGTTTGTGTGTCTTCATTTGAGATCAATTCGCACCCTAGCAGTGTCAATTGCCCCGAATGGTTTACCCCTACAAAATGTGCAAATTACATTACTAAATTCTTTGAATACTGCCCTACTCCTCACATCTGCCTAAACGTTATTCTTTAGTCAGCCCTATTCATCTATATCTTGAAAGAGTATATGGAAATTTTGTGTATTCAATATCACAAAACATTATGTATTCATAGTATATATATTGATACAAGATAAGAAGACTAGATTACAAATCTTATCAGGAATTTAAAATGATTGTAGTCTTCATGCTTATCAGTTGGAGAAGAGGTGGGCTAGAGTGCATTTCTGTAGGTTTGTTAACACCCCCTACCATGCTGATAGGAGGAGGTAAAACCATTAGCTTGTCCCAAAGCAAGGAAAAGTGAGTAAACGTAAGGCCATTAGTGAACAAATCGGTCAGTTGATCATGTGCACCTAAGTATTTGACAATAATATCACCCTTGACAACCTTTTCCCTAATGAAGTGAAAATCAACTTCAACATGCTTAGTCCAAGCGTGGAACACAGGATCGGTGGCTAATGAAATAGCACTGACATTGTCACACCAAAAGGTAGGTGGAGAGGAAAGATGAATCTGAAGCTCTTGAAATAGCATATGCAACTAGTAAAGTTTTGTTTTGATGAGAGACAAAGATCAATACTTAGGTTTGATACTTGAAGGGGACACAACACTTTGTTTCTTAGCAGACCAAGAAACTAAGCATGATCCAAAAAATACGCCATAGCCAGATGTAGATCAACGATCATCAGGGTTGCCAGCCCAATCGGAATCACAGTAGGCTTGAATTTGAAAATCTCCTTTTGTAACCCAAAGACCATGATTAATGGTACCCTTGAGATATCGCAAGACCCGTTTGGCTGTTGTCTAATGAGTAGTAGATGGACGATGCATATGTTGACAAATTTATTCACAAAATAGGAGATGTCTGGCCTAGTGAGGGTACAGTATTGCAAGGCACCAATAATTTGACGATACCCTTTAGCATCATCATCAGATAAAGGATCTCATTCAAGAGTGGATAGCTTGGATCCGATAAGGCATGGTGAAGCAACAAGCTTAGCACCAACCATTCGGGCATGATGTAAGACATCACCAATATATTTGGATTATCGCAAATGAAGACTCGTTGCAATACAATGTGCCTGAATACCAAGAAAGAAATGTAGGGGACCAAGATCTTTAAGATGAAATTCTTGTTTCGAAGAGTGGTGATAATGGAGGAAATCATTATAGAGTGAGTGTCTGTGACTAAAATGTTATCAACATAAACCAAAATAAAAATATGCACATCATTCTAATGAAGAATAAATAGAGAGGAATCAACATAGGAACAAATAAATCCCAATTCCCAATAGTGAATTGCGGAGTCTTGTGAGCCAAGCATGAGGTGCTTGTTTGAGTCCATAAAGGACTTTGTGTAAGCGACAAATATGATCAGGAAATTTTGGATCAACGAAGCCCTTGGGTTGCTCCATATACACTTCTTCGGTCAAGTAACCATCCAAAAATGCATTAAATACATCTAACCGTTCAACACACTAATCAAATTGGACAGCAGAGCTAACAAAACCCGAATAGTAGGAGGCTTAATAACAGGGCTAAGGTGTCAGTAAAAGCAGCACCACTTTGCTGATCAAAACCTTTGGCAACTAATCTAGTTTTGTAGTGAGCAACAGAGCCATTCAGATTTTTTTTAATGTGATACACCCATTTATTGCGAACAATACTTAAGTAAAAGGCCGAGGATAGAGGGACCAAGTTCCATTAGCAATTAAAGCGTCAAACTCTTCTCCCATGGTAGACTTCTATTTTGTGGATAACATGGTTTGGGAGTAGCAGGTTGGTTTAGAAGGGAGAGTTATTGTGTCAAAGGCATGGAGAAGATGTTTGGTTGAGTAAAAAGCTTGATAATTAGGAAACAATTTTGGACGTGAAAAGCCAGTTTGAGATCTAGTGACAATAAGGGAGATAGGTGCATGTGGAACGTTAAGAGATAAAGGAGAGTCTGATGGGGCTGTGAGATTAGAAGGTGAAGAATCCAAAATGAGAGGCGATAAGTTTGGAGATGAAATGAAAGAGGATTGGATAAGGTCATGACATAAGGCTGAGTGGGGTGAAGTAGGAGTAGGTGATATGATTGGAGAGAGTGAATTCTAGGAGATCATNATACAATCCTTCTCTAGAAAACTCAATTACTCATGAGCCCTTGCCTCGACAACAAATGAATTGAAATTCTTATTCATTCTAATCCGGCTCTATCATTCATTTCAAGTCTCCTCTTCACAAATGGTTTAAGTACCCTGTTGTATCTGTAAAATCGGGATTTTCCTAGATTCAATCTATGGTTATATTCAAGTAACATGGAAATCACCCGCCATTTTTCATCGAATAATAGAATTTTCTCAAATTTAACTTTACAATTCGTCTTTGATATTGGTTACTCTTTAAGTAGGTTCTTTGCAATGTTTGATGACTTTTCGTTATGAGAACAAGCAACAACCACGTATCTCATTTCTCCATCATCCTTTTTTGAAGATGTTCTTTTAGACACAACAAAATCCATTTTCTTCCCATATGTCGTGTAATATTCCA
This sequence comes from Ilex paraguariensis, assembly GCA_963454935.2. NCBI lineage: Eukaryota > Viridiplantae > Streptophyta > Magnoliopsida > Aquifoliales > Aquifoliaceae > Ilex > Ilex paraguariensis. The sequence continues at coordinate 648,676 of CAUOFW020003181.1, read as the reverse complement.
CAAGCTCATCAATTGTATCAAACAACATTCAAATTGTAGGCTCCTTTATTTTGTTGTCTCTATTTCCTATTTCCTCCATTTCATCCTCATTCTTTTCTTCATTTGACTCCATACTTATACAACCACTAGATACTTCTTCATCCATGCCTCTATAATTAGATCATCAATCAACATTCTTAAAGAATAAAATAAATAGTAATATAAGGTAATTAATTTAATTTTCTATGAGCAATATTCAATGACCAAGAGAAATAGTGTTTACAATCAATTATACACATACTCTTTCACGAGTTAAAGTATACAAATTTCTTTTTTTCAAGGCATAAGATGATTAGAATGTACCAAATCACAACTTATATTTGGATATTCTACCAATTTATCATGTGTCAATTACATAAATATAGAAAATTATCAAATACCAAACCCTACAAAACCCATTAACCTGTGTGTGCAAATTGAGAGAGATCCAATAAAAATGATATGGAATTCGTTGTTTTTTGCTATTGTATTTGGATATTCTAACAATTTATCATGTGACAATTACAGATATATATTGGAAAAAAATATCAAAAACCAAACCTTAGGAACCCCCAATTGAACTATATACGCATACCTTTCAGAGATCGAAAAAGTCCACTGCTTTTTATTAAGAGTAATTGCGTGAGGAAAATGGCAATCAAAGATCACCACCAAAAATCGAAAAAATTAGACCAATAATCTGGTCGAATGAGGTTGTTCACTGGGAAAAAAATGGTCAGATGGAAGTAAAAATATATTTTATTGTCTTACACTACAAACTAGAGAGTGTAAAGGTTTTAAAGCAAATGACGGTGTCAAAGCAATTTGACAATGTTTGAAATGGGCTGGTTTCATAAAGTTGTGGGTCTTTTTTTATTAGCTGGTCATACCCATGTCATTTTGGTGTATAATTTTGGTGCAAATTTTAGTCATCATAACATTTTTGTATCCGGAATGATTGGGAATAATATGTCTATTGGTAACTTTTTAAGTCTGCCGGCAAAATCCTTGACCCTAACTCAATCAAGAACTCTATTCCGGTGTACCAAAAAAAAAAAGAGGCAGAACACAAAAACTCATAATGTCTATCTATTGCCTTTTATTTATCATATCACATGAAGGATCCATCCAAAAGGAAAAAAAAGGTGATTTGATGTCTTCTGTGCAACATGTGATCTACGACTCCTATTTGTTCAGGCCGGTTGACGTGAACTTTGTTTCGATCCAAGTATTTAACTGCATGCATCGCTAGTTGATAAGAAAATGACTTATTCAATATTTTGTGCATAAGGATAAGGAACTTTAAATGAACTTCTTACTGAAACCCGCCATCTCATATGCCAAAGTCAACGGGTTGTTCTTTCTTTTCTGCTCCCTTACAACCGGTAGAATCAATTCCAAATATATAAACTAATAATATCCCATGTCTTTTCCAATCTTAAGTTCTAACCTTATTTTTTTATGTACTTGGCATAATATGACCCTTTTATTTACTAAACAATGACTCTAATTTTAATACAATAAAAAAATTATTATATTTTATCTTGAGAATTACAAGATCATCCTAATTAGGGGTGTTCACCTTATTCTACGGATAAAAAATATAGTCTTCCGTCTTTCTACTCGATATTTTACAAAAGAATTTTTTTTTCGCTTACCCTACCCGATTAAGTGTGGTATTCCTACCCGACTTCCTACCCAATTAATCGGGTAGGAAGTCAGGTAAACACTTTTATAACTATTAATTTTTGAATTATTTTAACAATTCAATTAAATAACATATACCAATTTAATAACACAATAAATCAATAACACTAAAATCAAAAACAACTACAATAAAATACNATATACCAATTTAATAACACAATAAATCAATAACACTAAAATCAAAAACAACTACAACAACAATTACAATAAAATACAAGAAAGCATGAACATCAATCCATCATAATTATTACACAAATACAATAACAATTATTTTAAGTTTAAACTATATGAAACACATTAAAATCATAATTGCTCCAATAGATTACCAGTTCATCACAAATTATGTAATCTACACAAAAAATAAGTCTATGTTTTCGCAACTCNGTTTAAACTATATGAAACACATTAAAATCATAATTGCTCCAATAGATCACTAGTTCATCACAAATCATGTAATCTACACAAAAAATAAGTATGTTTTCGCAACTTAAACATCAACAATAATAACAATGTTATCATATAAATTATACCATACAAATACTCTTATAATTACAAAATAAATATAAAAAAGTTAAATATATTTTTTGCAGGTAGGGTAGGATAGGAATACAGAAATTAATGGGTATTTTTGCATTCCTACCTGATTTAATTAGAAGACCAAAAATTCTTTCACATTCGTACCTGATTTTTACGATTAACCGTTCAATAGGGTAGGGTCAAAAATTACGATCAATCAAAAATTTGAATACCCCTAATTCCAATCTATCCAAAACTTATCCAGACAATGATGGCCTCGCCCAGACTAAGCCCAAAATTACAGACTAGACCCAGACCACATATGTAGACCAACAAAGGCCTAGTCACCATTTCAATTGGCCAAACCCATCTTCCTAAGAGACCCACTCATTATCAAGACACGTGGAATCTCCATTTAAGAAGAAGGAATATGTGAGGATACAGTTATCAAGGGCACATTGATAGTCTCGCGAGATCACCTCAGCAGTTATGAGATAGGGCGAGCTTTAAGGGATCACCTCGCTAATTACGAGGATAAGACGAATTTCACGACATAACCTTGCTTCCTATTACTGTTACGAGGATGACGCCTCAATCAGAGTCCCTCAAAGTCAACTTTATTTGCTTATAAATTTTTAACCCTGTCTACACATAGGGAATATCATAGACATTTCAGCANCTAGACCAACAAAGGCCTAGTCACCATTTCAATTGGCCAAACCCATCTTCCTAAGAGACCCACTCATTATCAAGACACGTGGAATCTCCATTTAAGAAGGAATTTGTGAGGATACAGTTATCAAGGGCATATTGATAGTCTCGCGAGATCACCTCAGCAGTTATGAGATAGGGCGAGCTTTAAGGGATCACCTCGCTATTACCTCGCTAATTACGAGGATAAGACGAATTTCACGACATAACCTTGCTTCCTATTACTGTTACGAGGATAGCACCTCAATGAGTCCCTCAAAGTCAACTTTATTTGCTTATAAATTTTTAACCCTGTCTACACATAGGGAATATCATAGACATCTCAGCACACTGCATTTCTTAAGTAATAAGATTTTTTGGTCACCGTCGTTATTCTCAGTAGAGTAAGTCACGTACACCGAACTACTTAATTTTTATGTTTAATTGTATTGAATTTTTTTTACTTTATTCTTAATTAATTTTATATAAACATCTTTTATAAATCATTAGTTTGGCGCTTATAACAAACAACTTAGTTTTCACTCAATTGCTTTTTCATTTTTTCTACTCTCTTTCTATTTTATGGCTATGACCACCAGGGCAATAAGACAACAAAATGATGACCAACAACATCAGAACGAGGTCCTGCCGACAAACCCTGTTGCTGAGACACTACTACTGGATAGGGTTATATATGTGCGATTTGGTCACCTGAGCAGTCCACAATTATTTCATCCAAGGTGATCGGATCGTACACGTGACAGACCAACCCTTTCACTATTCAACTTCCATTGCATTTGGTGGACCGGCGTAGCATTAGAGAATTTCTTAGTGTACGCGTAATCCAAGACTGCTCAAGGATAAGAGAACACCAGACACGTGTTACGCGGCGCAACTTAGCTTTCGTTCAAAGATGTTCCAAACGTGAGCCATTCCACCCTTTCCTTTCTCTCTCCTCGGTTTCCCTCCAATCCCTTACAGCACCTTCAAGTCTCTCTCTAGCTCGCTCGCTGTTTTTGAAGCTCTATTAGAGGTCGATACATACATATATGTATGCGTATATATCTTTATAGAGAGAGTTTTCGATCGATTGTATGTAATAAGACCTGAGGTGGGTATGAATGTGCTCGAAAGGTGAGGCATGGCGTTGTCAGGCGCTCTGCACGCCAATTTATCAGCCACCTGGCACACCTCTTCTCGCCACCAACCATCCATGGTACTCTCTTTCTCTCAATCTATATATATATATATATATATTCATGTATATGTATATATCCAAATATGAGCTCGTGTATGGAGTATTTCATTTCATTTCTTGATTAATTGCAATATATTTTGATCAAATTAAGAGCTTTTGCTAAATTAGGGGAAGCATTAAACTAATAGTAGTTAATAGTATAAACAAGGTTCTTTTTGATTCCCTTTATGAGTCTTCTTTGATGGGTTGGGTACAATTAATTTATGAATATTGCGAAAAGTAGAATTTATCAATGAAAATGGCTATTATCCAGTGCTACTAAATTGTGGTACAGACATGACCTTCAGCTGTTGGATATAATTTGATTTAAAATGTGGGTAAAGAGTTATTTGGACTTATGTTTTACGAGAAGAGTTTAATATCATATAAACAAACAAATAAATAAAGATGAACATAATAAAAGTTCATATCAAAATATGTTTAGAATAGCCTAGATTGAGGCACGCCAAAAGCGCTGTCATAAGAAGGGATACGCCCTCTCCACACAGAGTGTTCTGGCGTTTTTTTTTCAAGATACAACAATCCCAGAGAAATTACGGTGCATGCATGAACTTCTCTATTGCGAATGATCACAACCTAAGTTGCCCAGAAAGCACATAAATCATACAACAAATAGATGAATATTTTGTATGAAGAAATATAAAAAATAGTGTATCTCTTTCATCAAGAATCCTCTAAAATAAGTTGTAGTGATAGCTTTATATAGACTGATTTCAGACAGCTATTTTAGAGTCATTACCCTCAACTTCAATGCACATTAAAAATATTAATAATGTTTGATGATGACACACACACGCATATATATATATATATATATATATATATTAAACTATTTTATATATACATATATATTGCTTTATATATATACACACACATATGTAACCGTTTTTAAAGAATCCAATGAAATATAAATAATGAAAACTTAGGAAGTACGGATACGGATACAAGATATGGATACAACGATCCAACAAAACCCTAAAAAATAGGATATAGGTACTACTAGGATATGTATACAAAAACATATATCTTATAGTTGTACTATTATATAATGACTTGATAGTTATAATTTTTAAGGATTCTTTAACAACAATAAACAACATTAATAGCTTTTTATTTTCAAAAAACCTTATATTATCTCATTATAGTAAGTGAACTTGATTAATTAAAGAAATAAGAACCTACATTTAATTAGATTGTTTGCTTACAAGTATTTGTTGTTAAAATTATAGTGTAATCAACTCATTTATACTCTTTGGACATGTGGTAGTGAATAATATTTGGAAAACATCCATGTGTCTTCAAAGTCATGGATTATTGTTGATGTATTGCATTGTATGTGAATAAAGATTAAAATTAAAAATTACACATAGTTCTATACATATAGAAGTATCCGCGAAGTATCCATATATTTATTTATTTTTGGATACGTTCGGTGTGTATCCGATACGTAGCCTTGAGTATCCGACGAGTATCGTATCCAATACGATATCCGATATGGATACGTCGACCTTGACGAAATATCCGTGCTTCATAGATGAAAACATTATTGTGGTGGGGTATACATAATAATTATTCAAAACTTTTCTTTTAATATTAAATTATTCTAGCATCAGCATGACTGTAGCTATGGCTGCTTTCAAAAGCATATTCAAACCTTTCTTTGTAGTTGGTGAGCTTTGCACTTTAGAATTCAACTAAGCAATGACCCCCCCCCCCCCAATGGAGAATTTAGTTATTGGCTATTATAAATTGTCAACTGTTTAAAGAGTTGGGGAGTTTTTGTTTGATTATCTTCTTGTAGACTGCTTTTGAAGATTGGCTGATTTACATTCTTAATTTTGGAAGGTTCTGATTTCTTTTTGAATAATCTAGGTGTCTTTTATACAGCTTAAAAGCTGATTGTAGAGAACATATTTTTATCTATTTACTGCTGCATTTGGATGACAAATAGAAAATAATTTAGATTTTATACTCTTGCTTTTGTTTCTGTAACTAAATAGATGCATGATCCTTGGTGATGAAATGTATTGTGCAGTTGTGCTGTCTCAGGCTCAATCAGAAGCAGAAGAGATTAGCTTTTTTGACAGCCCACAGAAGAAAGAGTCTGTGGAAAATCAAATCTGTTGTGGATAGCAGAACGTCAAGTATCAATGACAATGGGGCAACTGAACCAGCAAGAATTCTTCTGGAGAGGTTATTTGCCCAGACACAGAAACTGGAAGAACAAATAGGCAAAAATTCTCGTCTACCTCAGGTTGCTGAATTGGGGCTGAATCTTGTTAAATTAGAGTCAGATATTGAGGCTGCTCTGGCAGCCTTGAAGAAGAAGGAAGAAGACCTACAAGATGCAGAAAGGAAGGTCTTGTTTGAGTACAATGAAATACACCAAGCAAAGGTGGAGTTGGAGCGACGGGAGGAAGAAATAGCATCAGCTTTTTCCAAGAAGGAAAAACTAGAAGAGGAGCTGATGCAGGCTAATCTCAACTTAGCTTCTCGGGCGACCGAAATTGAGGACCTAAAGCTTTGTATTAAAGACAGAGATCAGGAGATTTCTGCTGCCCGATCAGCACTGTGTTTGAAAGAAGGTGAAATGAGTAAAATGCAGAATGAATTGATAAAGAAGAGTGAAGAGGCTGCCAGCACCGACTCGAAACTCAGATCCAAGGCTCAACTATTGAACGACACAAATGAAATTGTGAAAAAGCAAGAACTTGAGCTTCAAGAGCTCCGGAAAGCATTCCAAAAGAATGAGGAAGAACTAGAAATTTCTGTAGCGATGCGGAAACTTGAAGAGGAAAAACTAAAAGTTGCTGAGACCAATTTGGAGAAGCAGGCAATGGATTGGCTTGTAGCACAAGAAGAATTGAAGAAGCTGGCAGAGGAAATATCCAAACATTCCGCAGAAGGAAATGAAACTTTTGAAGATTTCAGAAGAGTGAAGAGTCTTCTTGCTGATGTGAGGTCTGAGTTAATTTCATCTCAGAAAGCTTTAACTTCCTCTAGACAAAAAAAGGAAGATCAGGAACAGCTGCTAGAAAAGCAGCTAATAGAACTTGAAGAGCTAAAGAGAAGTGTTACATCTTACATGGCAAGTTTGAGAGATGCTCAAATAGAAGTAGAGAGTGAGAGAGTGACGCTTAGGGCTGCTGAGGCTCGAAACGAGGAGCTTGAACGGGACTTGTCCATGGAAAGGGAGCTTATTGAAGAGTTGCAGGAAAAATTAAACAACGAGGGGTCATCTCTGCAACAAGCAATTCAAGAGATGTTTTCTCTCCAGAAGGATTTAGACCAGAAAAGTATTGAATTTGGAGAAACACAAAATCTTCTTCAGGTTAAAGAGTCAGAATTGGTGGAAGCCAGATTAGAGATCATGCAGCTGAAGTCTGAGCATGCTTCTTTTCAACTTATATTGGAGGAGAAAGATTTGGAACTCGCCAATGCAATGAAGATGTTGCAGGAAGTAAACCAAGAGATAGCTGAACTAAGGGTACTTATGAACAGTAGAGAAGATCAACTTATTCAAGCAACGGCCATGCTGAAGGAGAAAGACGAATATGTTCAGACTATGCACCATGAACTCAATGACTCGAAGCTGAAATTTTCTGAAGCTGAAAGTGTGTTGGAACAAATTTTGGAGCTCACTAACAAACTGGTTATTCCTGAGAAGAATGGATATTATGATGCAATAATCCCTTTTGATGAAATGGATCAAAAGTTACAAAAATCAGATGATACATTTAAGTGGCAAAAGAAACAGCTTGAAACTGAACTTGAGTTTGCCAGAGAAAGCCTGAGGACGAAGGAAATGGAAGCTCTAGCAGCACAAAGGGCCCTCACAATCAAAAATGAGGAACTGAAAATGGTCCTTAGAAAACTAGATGCAAGGGATAAGGAACTAAAGAAGATGAAGGAAGAAATGGTCCAAGATAGTTATGGTCTGAGGAAGCTCTATGCTTTGGCACAGGAAAGAATTGGTGAAAAAAGTATTGGGGATCTGGCAATTGAGAAGCTCCAGTTGGAGGCAGCTCAACTGGAAGTTGAAACTGCAACTAGTGCACTCCATAAGCTCACTGAAATGAGTCGGAAGCTTTTGGACAAAGCTAGTTCCAGCATTGAAGCAGATTATGATATTATCACTCTGCATAATGGTGCTGGAACTGGGGTGAGTGCTGTTAACAATGAATGTTTTGGCAAAGTCAGAACAGAAGTTGCCCAGCTTTCATCTTTGACTGAGCAGCTCGTCAAAGAGGCTGGTATTGTAGCTGATGTTAACTGAAACAAGGTAATTTTTTAATCTAGTTACCAGATAAAGTAAATATCTAACTGCTAGTCTCCATAGTTGGTACATGGCTTGGGGGCATTTGTATCTTATGTTGGTGTGACCTCAAATGTAAACCCAGGTATGGTATAGTATTGTCTATTAGAGGCATTTGATTGTATTCCGTATGTAGTAATTCTTCCTTGTAGTAAGAAATCTACACACGAGATTCGATTTTTATTATATCCATCCTTTTTCTAAAAACCTGTATGATGGTACTGTAAATGTGCTCTTGCATAATTGCCCTATGAGAGGTTTGAAAAATGATTTCAAGAAACAATGACTTCAATTTTGTTTGACAGATGGTCCTGGACTAGAGGTCATTATGCTGGATTGTTATATCATATGAAATTACTGTTTTGCTATCTTTTTCATTTGCCAATTTTTTACTTTCTTTTTCCTCCTTTTTCATGCTTCTCTCTCTCTCTCTCTCTCTCTCTCTCTCTCTCTCTCTCTCTCTTTTCCCTGAATGAATGCATTTTTGTTTCTCATATGAGAAGAACAGGAAAGTGAAAGACACAAATACATAGGGTTCTTCCTTGAATTTTTTTTGATGTAAAAAGTCTTCGAAGTAATTAAGTCAAATCCTACCCTTATTACTACCCGAAAGCAAACCTACATCACTAAATTTCAGATTTTGGTCGCATTGAGTTGAATTACCGTTATGCATAAAGCTTCTAGTTAATGTTCGATGCAGAACTATGGAACTAATCTTTTATTATCATCAACTTATGGTGAGTGTAGTTCATATTATTCAAGCTAGTTTGATCAATTTAGTGAGAATGGAGACCCGAAAATGATTATTTTTAAGGTTTTTACCAAGAGTTTAGAAGAAAGTCCTCGTAGAAACTAAGAATAAGTTGATATAATGGATATTGATTTTGTGTAATGTAAAGGCCAAACATGATATTTTTCTCATCACAAGCATTAAAAAACCCCAAAGCAAACATAATCTCAATACCGAAGACCATCAATATGTCTTTGAAATCTTGATAGAAAGAGAGAGGAAGAGAAAGAACCCTATTTATATGCTTAACACACCCAATTCATATAAAGCAGACTCGGAAAATACTCCTTCCATGGTGTATGAAATTTATGTCCATTTATGTAAATTTTACCTTGACCAGTAGAGGATAAGCTCTATTTCTGCACTCCATTAATTCTCTCAAGATTTAAAATTTATAATCTTGTTTTTCCTTTTTCAATCAATACTTTTTTTTTTTTTTTTTTTGTACGTTCATTTTTACCTCTTAAGTGACAAAGGAGGTGAAAGTACTCCATTTTACTTGACCATCTTACCAATAAAGGGTTTTTCTTGAGGCGAACTTGTTTCACGAGATTGACTAAAGAAACTCCTGTATTAAAATAACTATGTAACTTAATGAAAGACTATGACAAAATATCTTTTTTTTCAATTCAAGAAATAGTGATATCCCATTGCCAAACTTTTTTCAAATGATAGTTTTTGACTCACAATCTATTTGCATGGCTCTACCACAATCCTTTTTCTCAGTTCAAATTCGAGTGTTGTCTAATCAACAAAAACCTCGAAATCTCTTATAAATATTGTATAGTGGGCATGAATTGTGGTTGGCTTATATACCAACATTGTGGATGTTGAAGTAGTTACTTTGACATCAACCATGCTCAACAAAGAACCCCTTTTAGATGTAAGAGCATGGTGCATGTCCTTTACAAGAACCCCTTATTCTATTAAATTGTATTAATAATACTCATTTCATAATAAAAAGAAGAATTAATTATTTTTTACCCTATGTAGTTTCATTAGAAATATCTTACCTCCTTGATGTTTAAAATTATGTACATTATTCTCTTATACTTATACACTAAAATGAAGTAATTGACTCCATTAATGGAATTAAAAAATTGTCATAATACCACGTTTTAAAATCAAAATTTTTGTGTGATTTACTCTTAACCATAAAACTAATAGAATGTGACAATAAATCAACACATTTCAAACAGTGAGGTTTTGATCAGAAACTGAAAATCACTTATATTTTTCTTACATGTATTTTGATTCGGAATCGATACCCTACCTATTTGTGTATTATACCATATATTATAAAAAGTATTTTACACACTTAGACAATTTTCTTTGGAGGAAAACAAAGCCCACAATATGTTTTGGACGTGTGGAGCACACTCTTCATTAACTTTAATGATAAAAATAAATATTTTATTTTGATACATAATTATAAAGGGGTAATATGCATAATTTTAATCGTTCGAAGAAGTGACCGAAGAAAGACTGGTCGGAGAGTAAGTAGTAAGTCTGTTGGTAGGTAAGGTCAAGTTGTTGAGGGTTCCAAACCTCTACAGTAAATAAAGCATAGAAAAAGGTTGCTCTATAGTTAGCTCCAATAGAAAGGTTGACGAAAAGAGGTCCTGCCGCTACTACATAGTATTCATCTCTATGGGGTGATGAATAAAACACTCGTACTCCTTTTGATCTCTCAAAAATTTCACAAAAAGGAGTACGGGTGTTTTATCAATCCTCACATGAATTGGTAAGGATTCAATTAGTCCAATACTAATTCCTTTAGATGTGTCAATCGGGCAAATACGTCCAAGTAACTAGGATGAATATCTCTTATTTGAAAACTAATAATCTGTTCTAGTAATCCTCCCGGTCCCAAATAACTCAATTTTCTCCCATGAATTATTTGTGTCAATGAATTCGTTTGATCCAAAACTTGAGATAATGGGTGTAAATCGAAAAAAAATTCATAAGTAGTTGTTAATGAAGTTGAAGTTACCAAATTCTAAGGGGAGATGCCGAAGGCAGGGCTAGTGATTAGAGTGAAGTCGTAACAAGGTAGTCATACTGGAAGATGTGGTTGGATCACTTCATTTTCAAGGAGAGCTAACGTTTGTTAGGTATTTTGATTTGACATTGCTTCACATCCAAAAAGAAGGGAGCTATCTCTAAGTGAAATTTGGAGATGAAATTCTTCTTTCGTTTCTCGACAATGAAGTAAGACCAAACTCATGAGGTTACTATTTTAGATCGGAACAAGTTGATAGGATCCCTTTTTTTTGTCCCCATGTCCCCTCGGGTTACTACATGGAGGCGAAAAAAAGAAAAGAAGTGGATGGAGTTTCTCTCACTTTTGACATAATGGGGCCCTAGTGGGAGGTTCACATGACGAACTATTAATTCAGTGGTAGAGCGTGCCACTGATAATTCCGTCGTTGTGCTTGGGCTGTGACGATTGTGAGCCACATGGATAGTTCAATGTACTCATAGACACCTGATCCTGAGATATGGATCATTTAAGACACATTAGCATGGTGTACTCTTCCTGTTCGAACCAGGGTTTAAAACCAAACTTTTCCTTAGAAGGATAAATGAAGCGATTTAGGTGAGATTCAATGTAGATCCATCCACCTTTCGATTCACTCGTGGAATCTAAGCAGTCTAGGGGAGACCACTACAACTCTTCTCTTATCGAGGATTCATAATGTCAACTACGTAAAGTACTTCTAGCTGAAACCACAAGGAGATAAAAAATAATTAATTTCAAAAAGAAGGACATCAATAAAATTAAGAAAAATATTATTTGAACTTAAAATACTGATTTAATCGATCACAACTATTGAATAGGTAATGAATTTCAATAAATCCTCAGACCCATAATTAAATCAATGATTGTGATTGATCNTCTCAAAAATTTCACAAAAAGGAGTACGGGTGTTTTATCAATCCTCACATGAATTGGTAAGGATTCAATTAGTCCAATACTAATTCCTTTAGATGTGTCAATCGGGCAAATACGTCCAAGTAACTAGGATGAATATCTCTTATTTGAAAACTAATAATCTGTTCTAGTAATCCTCCCGGTCCCAAATAACTCAATTTTCTCCCATGAATTATTTGTGTCAATGAATTCGTTTGATCCAAAACTTGAGATAATGGGTGTAAATCGAAAAAAAATTCATAAGTAGTTGTTAATGAAGTTGAAGTTACCAAATTCTAAGGGGAGATGCCGAAGGCAGGGCTAGTGATTAGAGTGAAGTCGTAACAAGGTAGTCATACTGGAAGATGTGGCTGGATCACTTCATTTTCAAGGAGAGCTAACGTTTGTTAGGTATTTTGATTTGACATTGCTTCACATCCAAAAAGAAGGGAGCTATCTCTAAGTGAAATTTGGAGATGAAATTCTTCTTTCGTTTCTCGACAATGAAGTAAGACCAAACTCATGAGGTTACTATTTTAGATCGGAACAAGTTGATAGGATCCCTTTTTTTTGTCCCCATGTCCCCTCGGGTTACTACATGGAGGCGAAAAAAAGAAAAGAAGTGGATGGAGTTTCTCTCACTTTTGACATAATGGGGCCCTAGTGGGAGGTTCACATGACGAACTATTAATTCAGTGGTAGAGCGTGCCACTGATAATTCCGTCGTTGTGCTTGGGCTGTGACGATTGTGAGCCACATGGATAGTTCAATGTACTCATAGACACCTGATCCTGAGATATGGATCATTTAAGACACATTAGCATGGTGTACTCTTCCTGTTCGAACCAGGGTTTAAAACCAAACTTTTCCTTAGAAGGATAAATGAAGCGATTTAGGTGAGATTCAATGTAGATCCATCCACCTTTCGATTCACTCGTGGAATCTAAGCAGTCTAGGGGAGACCACTACAACTCTTCTCTTATCGAGGATTCATAATGTCAACTACGTAAAGTACTTCTAGCTGAAACCACAAGGAGATAAAAAATAATTAATTTCAAAAAGAAGGACATCAATAAAATTAAGAAAAATATTATTTGAACTTAAAATGCTGATTTAATCGATCACAACTATTGAATAGGTAATGAATTTCAATAAATCCTCGGACCCATAATTAAATCAATGATTGTGATTGATAAAGTCATTATTTTAAGAAAACATAGCATTGCTCTAAGATTAATGCTTAAAGCTCTAATACAAACACCCAATCTTATTTGTCTTCTGTCTCTTACAAACCACCTCCCTCCCTCCCTCCGAAACTGGCAAGCACGTGCAACCACACATCATTATATATATATATATATATATATATATAATCTATGAAGTTATAGTTTTTTTTTTTTTTTTGATTTGATATGAAGTTATAGTTAGATGTTCAGGAATTTGTCCAACCAAAACTTGTCTTTTTTCTTAAATTTTCCCAATCGAAAGAATTTGCCTCTAGTAAGTTTCAATCTTGGAAACATTCGTGTCATTGCATATATATGCTTTAGTGGGATAGATAGATTAATCATATGCTTAACAAAGTATGATTCAAAACTTAAGTACACTCAATTAGACAACATCCAAATTCACAAGAACAAGGACACAATCTATGTGTGTACAAAATAAACTAATTAGAGAGGATAAAGCTTGACAAATTTTCCCTGGTCATGTATTAAATTCATAGAATTTTATTTTATTTTAATTTAATTATTAAATTAAGACCCTCTCCAATCACATTTTACTATGTTTCATTTGTAACCATCCCACAACTTCACACCAACCAATCACTATTTTTTTGAATTAATTAAAAAAAAAAGATTATTTTTACTATTCAGTAAATGATAGAGGGAAAGAGAAAAAAAAAATTAAAAAATATATTCTATACAGCGCACGGGTGCGCTGCTAATAAGGCTACCAAGAAGCTAAAAATGACCAAAACTAAGTATGTATTTCACAATTATAATATGCAATTCTTTCATAGAATCAGTACACATTAATCCAATTCTAGGCACACACACACAAAAGGATTGTAAGTCATTATAATCACATAAACCTTTATGTTCTCTCTCTAAATACAGAAAATTAGAGGGGGATAAAGAGTAATTAGAGAGGGAGGACCTTCTTGACAATCCCATCACTAAGAGCAGCAATCTGAGAGTCAAGAGACTTAACAGTTTCCTCCTTTTGTTTCTCCAAATTAGCCAAAGCCTCCTGCAACTCAGCCTCTACTTTCTTCCTTCCCTCCGCTAACTTCTTCTCCACCTCCACCTGTGTCTCCTTCTTCATCTTGTTCAGCGCCGCCGATATCTCCGCCCTCGCCGCCCTCATCACCGCCGTACCCTGCTCCTCCAACTGCTTCACCTCCGCCGACGTGTCCTTCACGCTCGCCAGCTTCTCCTTAATGGCCGCGTCTCTCTCGTCCATGAATTTCCCAAGTGGGGAGTAGTAAAGCTTGTCAAGTGTGAACATGAGGATCAAGAATTCGGCCATTATGATTGGGAGTGTGAGGTCGAAGTCGAAGAGGGCGGCTTTTTCGAACTCCTCCGCGAGTGAAGGTGGCGCCGCCGCAAGAGAAGTGGCGAGTATGACGGAGATGGATTTGAGGGCGGTGGGAGTGGTGGTGGGGAGGGGAAGAGAGAGAATTTTTGGGGGGTTTGGGAAGTTGGGTAGTTGTAGTTTGGGGAGAGAGAGTTTGGGTTTTGGGGTAGGGGGGAGAGTTGAGGAGGATGTGATTAGGGTTTTGGAAGAGGCCATGATCATGTTGGCCATTGGAACCTCTGCTGCTGGTACTACACTCTGTGTATGTGTGTGATTTTGGAGCTGTGGAGGAGTGGTGTGGTTTTGGGTGCGAGTGTGAGGAGGAAAGAGAGTGGAAATCTAAGAAAGGCTATCTCATTCTATGCCACACAAAATGATGAGATTGGGATGAAATTCTGAGAGGGGAAAATTACACTTTAGCCCACCCTCTTATCTATCTTTTCCAAATCACATGGCCTCATTAAATATCATGTTATTTGCATTGTATGTTTTAAGTTTTAACTATGGTTATTAGATTAACTCTATCCTTATGCTCAATGTCCATTATACATTTTGAAGGACAATTGTGTCACTTTGCCCCTCAAACTACATTATTTTGTTTAACTTTTGCCCCTACCTATGTTCTATCATAAGACGGTAAATGTTTGAAAAATTTTTATCTACATCTTCTCTAGTTAGGTAAAAATTTAATGAAACATATTTCTGATTCTGAAATTTCAATGTCATCCCTTGTCAGGCCTTCTCTGGTAATAGTGTTAAAAGCTAGGGTTGATTTACAAAAATAACTCAAAGTATTTTATACATTCTTTGAATGTATACCTATTCATTGTTGGCCCATGCACTAGGTCATTGCCTACTCCCCCCAAATAGGACAAATATTTTGGGGTCTCAAATTAAATTTTTATACAATTTTACTAGACTTAATTTTTGGATTTAATTTGAGAATGTAATGCATTTTTACCATTGAATTAGTAAGAAAATATACCATTGAAAAAGTTTACTAAAAATGAAATAACCATAATTTATTAAGTGTCAAAATTAGGTCCCTAGATTAAATATAAGTAGTAGTATTGTAAAATTTTTTGAATTTCTTACAAAAACATTTAGGGCCCTAAAGTTTGAGCTTATGTATTTTATCTTTGTTCAATGTTTATGGTATATGAAAAATATGTGTTATCACCTAATAAAATATTTTTCTATCTTATTATCAAAAAAAAAAAATTGTATACTTCATTGTCTATCAACTAATAGTTAAATATTCTAACTTTATATTTTTTTAGATTAAATTTGAGGTTACTTCAAATTTAGGATAGATTTTTACTTAATTATTTTTTTAAAGTATATAAAAATGACTATAGAATAGAGTAAGTAGAAATATTTCACTATCTGAAACTAATTATGACCATAATTGTCTTGCTAAAATTTATTAGTTAAAACATTTTGATGGTTCTCTGCAATATTAAAACATGTGTTCACATATTCTAATATCATTTAACTTACACAAATTTTAACTTTTACATTTGTTCTGAAAAAAATTCATTTTGTTAGTTAGTTTAAATTTTCATTCTCTTTATCATTTTCTTTAACATAAATTAACTTAATTATATTTGGTCAAGGATTCAAATTTTTAATTGAATTTTAATGTGTAAAACTTTAATTTAAAATTTTAATTAATATTTTTGAATCTCAAAAAAGAAAAATAAAAAATATTAAATAATTTAATTTTTGACAATTATTTATATAATTGTAAATAATATTAATAGGGCCAAATTTAAAATTTTTGCCCAAGGCCCCCAAATATGTTAAGCCGCCCATGTACCTATTTAAGTTATATTGCTAACTATGGTTTGGTTTAGTTAACCTCGCCTATTTATTAAACCTAACCCAACCCATGTTGTCTCTGTGTATTCCCATAGGTTAATCGTCTCTTGCATGAACAAAGAGAGAGAGAGAGAGAGAAAGAGAGAGAGAGAAGAGGGGAAGAAAATTGGTGAAAGCTTGGAAAATCTTTGCGANGAACATAGTTCAGGGTTTTCTAATGCATTCTCCATAGATATTGAGTAAGGGTATGGATAGACCTGAATTTTATTTTACGTTTTTTATATCTAGGGTTTAAATTTATTTTATGGATTTGGGTGTTTTGTTCATCGTTTATCCTAATTGTTCAGGTTTTCCAATGCATTATCCATAGATATTTGGGCTTATGACAGTGTTGAAATTAGGGCTTCAATTTTTTACGTTTTCTACAAATCCTTCTTGTTTCAAACATGCTACATAGATGATTTTCTTCATTTCTTGAATGTGCTATTGTGTTTGAAATTGTTGTAGAAATGGCTACTAAGTTGATTGACTTGTTCATACACTTTGATGGGCAACAGTACATGGCACAGAACGTTGACCCAGATAAATATTGCCATGTGCGCCTATTATCAGAAGTATTTATGTTGTGTTCATCAACATTGACCTTAGTGTTCAAATTATTTTGTGAATTGTCTGGTTCAAATGACAGAATGTTATTAGATGATGACAAAGATGTAATAGAGATGTTTAGTAGACACAATAATAGAAAACACATAAACATACATGTTATTCCACAAGAAATTGGAAACATTGTTGTTAATAGAAACAGTGTGGAGAATGTGGGTAGTTTGGATCATATGAGCAGTTTGGAGAATCAAAGCAATGTGGAGAGTCTGGCCAATGTGGAGCATGTAGAGAGTCTGGCCAGTGTGGAGAATCAAGGGAATGATGAAGCTGAAAATAGTGATGATGTTGATTTTGAATCTGATGATGTATATGGACAAATCAAGACACAAAGCTACTACAAGGACATTTGACATGAACAGATATGGGAGAGAGTTTGAAATACAGCCTGATGGGACAGTGCAACTAGATGTTGGTCAACTGTTTATGGATATTCATCACTTCAGGGAGATTTTGAAAGAATATGTTGTGCAAGAGGGATTTCAGCTTGTAAGGGATAAAAATGAGAAGAAAAGGATTACATGCCACTGTGGAAATGAGGGCTGCAATTGGAGAATCCATGCATCTCCACTTCCTGATTGTGTTACATATAGTATTACAACATTGAGAGGTCCACACACGTGTCAGAAACAGTTACAATACTGAGGCAACATCCAGTTGGCTTGTTAAGAAATTAAAAAATGAAATACGTAGTAATCCTGAAATGACAGTACTTGCTCTTCAAGAAACAATCAATGCTAAGTTGCACATAGAAACAAATTTGCAGAAGTGCTATAGAACAAAGAGGAAAGTACTAGATGACATTGATGGGAATCACTGAGAAGCTTATGAGAAAGTTAGGTAGTATGGAAATGAAATCATTCGAAGTAATCCGGGTAGTCTTGATGCCATAGAAACTGATGATCAAAATGCAGATGGTAAGAGGCCTTTCAAGAGGATTTTCATAGCTTTTAATGCTCTTAGCAAAGAGTTTATCACTGGATGCAGACCNCTGATGATCAAAATGCAGATGGTAAGAGGCCTTTCAAGAGGATTTTCATAGCTTTTAATGCTCTTAGCAAAGAGTTTATCACTGGATGCAGACCATTCATAGGCCTTGATGGATGCCATTTGAAAGGGCCATATGGTGGTGTTCTATTATCTGTTATTGCCCTAGATGCTAACAATGGTCTTTTTCCTATTGCATTTAGTGTAGTGGAGAGTGAGAGGTATGATAGCTGGAATTTCTTCATTGGTCATTTAGCAGAACTCATTGGACACCATGCATCTCCACTTTGTTTCATGTCTGATCAACAAAAGGTATGTACTGCTATTATTGTTTTTTTTTTGGTACTGCTATTACTATTTTTTTTTTGTACTGCTATTACTATTTTTTTTGTACTGCTATTACTACATTTTTTGTTAACTGCTATTACTACCTATGCAATGACTGGCAGTGACTTGAACATGTGTTGAAGAATAAATTCCCACATGCTAGTCATAGAAGGTGTTGTAGGCATTTATTTTGCAACTTTAAGGCAAAATATCCTGGTGTATTGCTTAGAAGGTTGTTTTGGAAAACATCTAGAGCATATAATGAAGAGGACTTCACTGAAGCTATGCTAGAGGTGAAGTCCAAGTCTCTAGATGCATACCAATGGATGAGTAGGCTGTCATCTAGTTGATGGTCTAGGCATGCATTTGATACTAGAATTAAGAGTGATCATGTGACCAATAATTTAAGTGAATCTTTCAATAGTTGGGTAGGATATTTGAGGTCAAAGTCTATTATTAACTTGTTGGATGGCATCAGGACTAAATTTATGACTAGGATTCAACAGAGGCATGAGAGGGGCAACAGTTGGGAAGGGTTAGTGACAAAAAATGTTAGGAAAAAACTTAACAAAATCATTGTTGAGTCAAGATCATGTTCTGTAGTGCATGTAGGTGGAATGCAGTATGAGATAATGGATAATGGGATACGATACATAGTGGTGCTTGATGAAAAAAAATGTGACTGTATGGCCTGGGGTATATCAAGCATACCATGTAAACATGCAGTACAAGCAANAGGCAGGTGGAATGCAGTATGAGATAATGGATAATGGGATACGATACATAGTGGTGCTTGATGAAAAAAAATTTGACTGTATGGCCTGGGGTATATCAAGCATACCATGTAAACATGCAGTACAAGCAATTGCACACAAGAGGTTGAATATTGAAGAATATTGTGATGATTTTTTTCAAGAAAGTTGTATTCTTAAAAGCTCATGACCTAATGATACACCCACTTCGAGACCAAAGAAAATGGCCACATGCAGTTGGTGATATGCTATGTCCTCCCCCTCTGGGAAGACTCCCAGGCAAACCCAAAAAAAACAGGAGGAAGGAGGCAGATGAGCCAGCATCACAAACTAGCTTTGCTAGGAAGTCTTTAAGTATGAAATGTAAAATTTGCAAAGAGTTTGGTCATAACAAGAGGACATGTCAAAGAGCTCCTGTGAGGGCAGAACAGACAACTCTTGTCAGTGCACAATAGTNAAACCCAAAAAAAAACAGGAGGAAGGAGGCAGATAAGCCAGCATCACAAACTAGCTTTGCTAGGATGTCTTTAAGTATGAAATGTAAAATTTGCAAAGAGTTTGGTCATAACAAGAGGACATGTCAAAGAGCTCCTGTGAGGGCAGAACAGACAACTCTTGTCAGTGCACAATAGTCAGCTCCTATGATGGCAGAACAGACAACTTCTTAAGCAGAATCTGGAATTGGACTAACAAATGAACAGGTAGTAATTCATTAATTTTTTAGTTACTAAGTTTACAAAAATACACAAGCTGCTAATTCACTTTTTGATACTTATTAGGTATCTGCAAGTGGAGGGACTGGTGTAGGCAAAGGAAGAGGAAGGAAAATTAAGGGCAAAGGAAGAGGAACACCAGCACAACCTACCTTACAACCACAAAACTAGAACATTGAAGGGACAACAACACAGCCTAGCTTGCCACAAGAAAACCAGAACATTGAACAGGCAGTGGACACATGAAGAGGACGAGGCAGAGGAAGGAAAGGCAGGGGCAGGAGCAAGGGCAGGGGGGAGACACAAACTGCTAGGATAGAGTAAGAAGAGGACAAGGCAGTAGGACTTTTTTGATTGTTTTTTGTTCCTGGTGTGAATACTTGAAAATAGTTGGTTTAACACAGGAATATAGTAGGACTTTTGTGTAGAATAGATGGTTTAACTTGTAAATTTTTGTGCAGAATACTTGCAAATGTCACAACATAATAGTTTGTAACTGCACATGAATGCTAATATTGTAACTATTATGAATGTATGGAAATGGAGGCAAATTTGAACATTCATGGACTACCAGAATTGCAATGCTTAATAGTCATATTACATCAAACTCACATAGAACAACCAGCCATATTACATATAACAACCAGTCATATTACATAGAATAGCTAGTTTTGATACATACAACAAAAGTATGATATTTGAACAACCACCCATAATACATAGGTCTGCAACCAGTCAGACTTGCACAACAAAAAACATTAGTCTGCAACTACTTCATTCCAACCAAAAGCCGACAGTCAGATTTGCACAACAAAAAACATAAGTCTGCAACTACTTCATTCCAACCAAAAGCTGTAACACTAAAATCACAATTACAACTATCATCATCTTCTTCATGCATTTTAGGGTGTCCTCTATTGACTTCACTCTTGCAGCTAACTTGTTTAATTCAACATTTGTCTCTGTTTTGCGNATTGCAATGCTTAATAGTCATATTACATCAAACTCACATAGAACAACCAGCTATATTACATATAACAACCAGTCATATTACATAGAATAACTAGTTTTGATACATACAACAAAAGTATGATATTTGAACAACCACCCATAATACATAGGTCTGTAACCAGTCAGACTTGCACAACAAAAAACATAAGTCTGCAACTACTTCATTCCAACCAAAAGCCGACAGTCAGATTTGCACAACAAAAAACATAAGTCTGCAACTACTTCATTCCAACCAAAAGCTGTAACACTAAAATCACAATTACAACTATCATCATCTTCTTCATGCATTTTAGGGTGTCCTCTATTGACTTCACTCTTGCAGCTAACTTGTTTAATTCAACATTTGTCTCTGTTTTGCGATGTCCCATTCCATACCCTTCAGGTTGGGCGATCAGTGGTACAATAGATATCGGATGACACCATGCAAAAAATTTGCAGGACCCTTTTTCACAATTGTAATACAATCTTCCTTTACTAGACTTATTAGATTATATTATCTTAACAACAACTTTTTTCTCACAAAAACATGGTTTATAACTATATCTTAGGTCAAACTCTTCCTCTCTTATGTCTCTACCTCCACCAACAGTTGAAGAAGACANAAAATTTGCAAGACCCTTTTTCACAATTTTAATACAATCTTCCTTTACTAGGCTTATTAGATTCTATTATCTTAACCACAACTTTTTTCTCACAAAAACATGG
This sequence comes from Ilex paraguariensis, assembly GCA_963454935.2. NCBI lineage: Eukaryota > Viridiplantae > Streptophyta > Magnoliopsida > Aquifoliales > Aquifoliaceae > Ilex > Ilex paraguariensis. The sequence continues at coordinate 626,909 of CAUOFW020003181.1, read as the reverse complement.
TTTATAACTATATCTTAGGTCAAACTCTTCCTCTCTTATGTCTCTACCTCCACCAACACTTGAAGAAGACATGAATCCTACAATAATACGTCACAATATACTGACATTTAAACATCTAAAAATAAAAAATAAATAAAAATTGCATGAAAAAATTTAAAAAAAAAAATTGCTTGAAAACAAAAATTGATTGAACAAAATAATGAAATTTAAAACTATCTGCATGAAANACTTGAAGAAGACATGAATCCTACAATAATAAGTCACAATATACTGACATTTAAACATCTAAAAATAAAAAATAAATAAAAATTGCATGAAAAAATTTTAAAAAAAAAAATTGCTTGAAAACAAAAATTGATTGAACAAAATAATGAAATTTAAAACTATCTGCATGAAAAAAATATTGAGTGAAAAAAATGATTGAACAAATTTTAAAAAAACATTACATGGAAATTTTAAAATATCAGCATTTAAAAATTAAAAAATTAACTGAATGAAAAATTAAAAAAAAATTTGCATAACAAATATTTACAAATCTGTAAGACAAAAAATATTTACCAACTTTTGTAGTGAACGAACGATCACTGAGCAGTATGGAGAGCAACACAACCAAACTCACGTTCACTTTGGTTCCGGAGAGAACATTGTTCCAGCCAAGGGTTGAGGTGTACTATGTATATATATAGGGAAAAGGGTTGAGGTCAAATTAATATTTTTATATAAGAAGGGGTAGTTTGGACATTTTAAAAAAAATTTGAAGACAAACCGTTCATTTATTCACCGTCACTGTTAAACTTTACGGTGTAGGGGGTGTCTTTGATTTATAGGTGTAAACCAGAAGGGAGTGCAGTGAAGATTCAGAATGGACAGGGGTGTCTCTGTATTTATGCCTAACTAGAGGGGGTGTGGATGAATTTTTTCCAAAAATTTAACGCTCAATTCTATGTCTAAAATTTTATTATCAGTTAATCGAACATATGCTTATAATTTTTTTTATAAACTAAAAAATTAAATTGCTAAATATAATAATAAAAATGAGTAAATTTTTTTTTACAAGAATTAGGTCATTACTTGATAAAATATAATAAAAAATTAGTATTATATTCTTATAATACTATTTAAACGTGTTTATTTTGTATTGTCTATATTTGACACTAATTCAACTTATTTATTATTCGTGTTAATGAGTCGTGTCATATATGAGTTCGTGTCGAGAAATTATCCGCTAATTTCAGGTTGATTTTGAGTAGTATTTTTGTATTATAAGAGAAATTATCACCCTTACCTATACCAGTCAAAAAAATGTCATTTGGTTTTTGAGTACATAACAACATAAAGGACCAATCTATTGGATTTATGGCAAAGCGATCGAGGATTATATTGATCTTAAAAAAACATTTCATTAATTCAAATATTAGAAAAAATTAAGACTTCACTATCCAAATAATGGATCATAAAAATAAAGAAAATTTTCATCCACATCCCTGTAGTTAGGTCTAAATTCAATGACACTCCTCGATTCTAAAATTTCAGTGGTAATGTGTGAAGAGTGGTCGGATAACATTATAGAGGACAGAACATAGTAGAAAAGTTGGAAATTGATGGGATTTTAACATTGAATTTATCGATTATAATTTTTATTGTAGATAAATTTTTTTTAACTATGAAAATTATAAAAACTTGATTATATAATCAAATGAGTGATAATATTATGAATAATATTATAACAAAGTTATCACACAATGTTTTAAAATGATAAAAATTCATGGGGATCAATTGAAAAGACTATAATTAATCTTATTTTTTGGCAAAATGTTAAAACTAATTATTTTTATTTTATTTTATTTTTTGTTTATATGCATTTTTGACCTTATTATGTTGAATGATTTTATTTTGTGTCAAAAATAATTTCAATAGATATAAACATATTAGAAAAAAGAATAGTAGTAAAGAAAAGTAGTATAGGTATTTTAGGAAAAAGAATTGCATAACATTAGCATTTTCGATTTGTCAATAGCAGAGATTCACGGTAAGGGGTGTGATTGAAGTGAACATATGAACTAGAAAGGCGTGCAGTAAAATTTAAGAATTGGGAGGAGATGTCATTGAATTTAGACCTAACTACAAAAGGGTGTGGATAAAATTTTTCTTAAAAATAATACAACCAATGATATATCTTCAAATTGTTTTGCCTAGCTAGTGAGCCACGAACAAATGAAATACGTCTTAAGAAACTCCAGCAAAAATTTACAGTTGGGACTTTTTCCCCCAAAGAAGGGACATGGGCTTACAAATCAGAATATGCTTCGTAAGTTTGCTAAATCTACACAGAACTTTCCGTGTTGAAGTCATAACAAAATACACCTCACTGTGCCGGACCTAATTAATAATGGATGAACATATAAGATCAATGTTACAAGTTACGAACTTAACNAATCTACACAGACCTTTCCGTGTTGAAGTCATAACAAAATACACCTCACTGTGCCGGACCTAAATAATAAATGGATGAACTTATAAGATCAATGTTACAAGTTACGAACTTAACTCGACACAAATATACGTGAGTTGTATGGGTGTTGAGTTAATTTTAGGGTGACACGATTTAAATATCATATAAATCTTTTGTGACATAACACATTACCAAACCTTTTTACCTATTATCATTTTGGCTGGTGGTTTTCATTTGGCAACGAATAAGAACCATCGATTAATTATATGCACTTTCTTAATGGTTTAGTTGCTGTATTTTATGTGAAGTGTAATGTTTGTTTGTACGCTTCTGTTATTTGAATATTCTTAGGTTATTCCTTCTTGTCATCCTAAGCAAACATTGCACTAACTCATGGATCCGTCGAAAAGTATGGCCTTAAGGATTAAAATACTGTCATAAAGGTTTCTTAAGTAAAGCTCATTGACTATGTCTCTTGGAATTATTGACCAAATACTAAAACATTGGACCTTGGGTTTTACCGATTAAAACTCTCATTGAGTTGCCTTATTCAAGTGTTGCCCCAGTCAATGTCGTGATGTTTTAGCATCACTACAAGTTGATCAAGCCAAATTGAGTTTTCTTAGATTACATAGGTTTGTGGTTGGTGTCTGTATGAGATAATTTTCGCACAATCACTAAGATTTTGAAGTTATGTCCCTAATCTTTCAATATCATTTAGTCCACGAGTTGCAAAATCCAAAAGGGGTTAGAGGGACCTCCGGCATTGAGCCAGGGGAAACTCCTCCGATGCCTAAGTCAGTATTGCGGTCAATAACCAAATAGGCAAGTGTATAAAACTAGGAAGATGGTAAGAATGTGTGTGTGGAGTATGGAGCTGAGATGCTCATACTTGAGGCCTCCTTACCTTTAAATTTTCACCCGTATTTAACAAGAAAGAGAAAGAGATAGATATTTACAAACTATTTATTTTTTATTGGTGGAATTAGTCAAAGGTTGACACATTTTTTTGGGAATCCTGGCCCCTTACAGTCCTGCCCTTAATACAGTCACTTTTGTCAGATGATGGGACTCNCTATTTATTTTTTATTGGTGGAATTAGTCAAAGGTTGACACATTTTTTTGGGAATCCTGGCCCCTTACAGTCCTGCCCTTAATACAGTCACTTATGTCAGATGATGGGACTCATCACAAAATGTCCCATCAACTGCACCTTTACTTTAATTTTCTTTGTAATATGTAGAAGGAGATGAAAGCTACGAACAATATCCAATCTTCTTCAGCAAGATACAAAGTGTGAGAGGTACGCTAAAATCCACTATATATCATCCAGCAAGTACGAAATCATGAAATCTATTAGGTCGAGCAACAATGAAGTGTGTCATTGAGAGACTAAATGACAAATATAACAGTAAGATGTTGCTGGAGTGTATCAAGTCTTCAATAGGACAACCATAGCTGAATCGTATACTCAAATCCGAAGAAGATAACGAAGAAGATCACAATTCAACCCAAAGGATGAGTACAACCAAATCATGACAAGGATAATCATAATCAAATTCCGAGAAGATAATAATCGAGATATAAATGAGGCCATCATGAGCCACCTTTTAGAGCATATATGTCTAAAATGAGAAACCAAAAATAGATGCTGCCAATTCTTTAAATAGAGACCTTATAAGCCGAGTCTTCGAACAATAGACAAATAAGCCCGAGGGAGGACCGATTAAACCCGGTTCCTGAAGGACCAAATAAAAAGGCCCCAAACACATCTTTCCCTTAAACTTGAGCAATAATAAAGTCTCTTATCAAGGGGCCCAAGGAGTATTGAAGATATTCATGAGATGCTTGGTGAAGAGATCTGAATTCCAAATAGGATAACATAGCCGAATCATAGCTTGATCAAATGGAGATAACAATATCCGAGCCTCATAAATGGATATTATAATCAAATGTGAATGTCGAGCACGACCGAGCCTTAAAAAGGGCAGTAAAAATTGAATCCCAAGAAGGATAATAAAAGCTGAGTCATCTAAGACAATTATGAGGTTCCCGCCCTTGTAACAGAACCGAATATGTGAATCTCCGTCTTTAAAGAAAGATTGAATAAACCACGTCCTTGAAGAATGACTAAATAACTTTAACCCTGAATACCCCGATTCTTGATAGACTGGATAAGATCAATATCTAAAGGGCCGAATACACCTTGCCCGTAGATGAGGACCGAACATTCGGGGTCCTTGATAGGCCAAATACACCTGGTTCCTTGATAGTGCCCATAAAAAAGGGCCTAAAAATATCTATCCCTTGGCCTCAATAGCCCCGAGTTAATGATCAACTAGGCCTTAAATCTTGTCTTTTCTTATCATGTTCAAGTAGCATTTAATTGAAATAAATAAAAACATTCCTTTTTGAGTTGAGTCCTAAATATCAAACCCGAAGTTAGACAATTCCAGGTTCCCTCAATGAGATTCTTCTTGAGAGGGCCTTTATGTCTGACCTTCGAACATGCATGTTGATGTTGGGTCAATCCTTTTGTACTCTAGAGTCTGGTGTCACCTCTATAAGCAAGGAATACTCACAAGTGCGGGTTCTTGAACCCGTCTCCAAGAAATTTTATACCTCCACTAAGACTCATTGGTTTGGCCATGCAAATGCTTACCTATTTCTAGGGCCCAGAGCCTACCAAGTTCCTAGACATACTTTGGCCATGCAAAGACTTACCCGTGTTTAGTTTCTAATCCCGAGTCTCATGCCACCTCCCTAAACAAGGAGTAATCCCAAATCCAAGTCCTTGAACTCATCCTCGAGAGGTTTTATACTTACAATAGGACATTTGGTGCTTTGGCCGAGCAAGGACTTATTCGAATCTAGGCCCAAGGCCCATCAAGTGCCAAGATATATAGGGCTTTTATCCAATGTGAGGTTATGTCCCCTAATGTAATGCCACTGTTGAGATAATGGTGTGACATCATTCAACATCAATTCTTGGTTTCTCGGTGATGAAAAACTTTGAGAGATCGGGAGATCATTCTTATTAGGATGAGCTCTACCCCCATTATTTTAGTTTCCATCCTCCTCTACTTATACTTGTCTAGGCCAAGCTTTTGGGGTGGAACCCATACGAAATTGGGCAATTACTCAGAGTGATGTGAACCCCTTTCTAGTGCTTTTGGGCAAGCATTCCATGACGTCATTTCCATGTCTAAGGGAGCAAAAATAGAATCAGGAAGTCGTTTGACTTTCCTATTTTTTCGAGCAATCCGATGCTATAACCACAAATTTGGTATTAAAAAGCCTTGATCATTGGTTATCCCAAGAATGGCATCAGTTTGCACTCGGGCGACTAAAAGACCACCTCGTGGCTTTTGATAGTAAAGACAGAAGAAGGTCCTCATTCATACATGAGTTTGGGCACACAATTGCAAGTACCCAAAAATTTTCTTGCCTACATTAGTTTGTGATGGATAATAGAGAAAGAGCCTGAGCTTTGTTACTTGATCGAGGTGAAAGGCTATCACCGTGGCTTTTATTAGAGAGTGAACTGTGTTCTTCAATTCGAGACCCCCTTTTCTGTAGATTTTTTGCTCGGGCCTTTTGACAAGGGAATCAAGCACCCTGTGCATATAATTGGAGGCACCGAACAATACTTGTGGGTCTTGACAATGGCACCGAACAACTTTATGGACTCTCTGAGCACTTCTTTTACTCTGTGGATGTACATTTCCAATGTGGTTAACAACGTTCGCCCATCCTTACGACTAGGAGCTTTGCTTTGTCTGACTTTAGCGCACAACATCTTTTGGGTCTACACAAATTACCCTAGTTACGACCTTGGTGACCACGAGAATCTCAAATGCATTAAGGTGAGGTCATCGGAGTNATAGAATCAGGAAGTCGTTTGACTTTCCTATTTTTTCGAGCAATCCGATGCTATAACCACAAATTTGGTGTTAAAAAGCCTTGATCATTGGTTATCCCAAGAATGGCATCAGTTTGCACTCGGGGGACTAAAAGACCACCTCGTGGCTTTTGATAGTAAAGACAGAAGAAGGTCCTCATTCATACACGAGTTTGGGCACACAATTGCAAGTACCCAAAAATTTTCTTGCCTACATTAGTTTGTGATGGATGATAGAGAAAGAGCCTGAGCTTTGTTACTTGATCGAGGTGAAAGGCTATCACCGTGGCTTTTATTAGAGAGTGAACTGTGTTCTTCAATTCGAGACCCCCTTTTCTGNTCGAGGTGAAAGGCTATCACCGTGGCTTTTATTAGAGAGTGAACTGTGTTCTTCAATTCGAGACCCCCTTTTCTGTAGATTTTTTGCTCGGGCCTTTTGACAAGGGAATCAAGCACCCTGTGCATATAATTGGAGGCACCGAACAATACTTGTGGGTCTTGACAATGGCACCGAACAACTTTATGGACTCTCTGAGCACTTCTTTTACTCTGTGGATGTACATTTCCAATGTGGTTAACAACGTTCGCCCATCCTTACGACTAGGAGCTTTGCTTTGTCTGACTTTAGCGCACAACATCTTTTGGGTCTACACAAATTACCCTAGTTACGACCTTGGTGACCACGAGAATCTCAAATGCATTAAGGTGAGGTCATCGGAGTGAATTGAGGTGCAAGAGCCATCACCAAAAACGTCGTTCTGATATTCAATGAAATGCTCGAGATGTCACGCCCCGATTTTTTTTCTTTTAAAAAAAATACCCAAGCATGATTAAGGAATGAAGACCACACATAATTTACAACAACCTTCCTTATATTATTATATTCAGTGTACGGTTACATAATACTCACATGATCAGTTAACATGTTCTTGATATAACATGAAAAGAAAAACTAATAACAGTCTCTATCCACCGTCCTTTCAATTTATTCTCCTATCTGACTTCATATTTCTGAAAAATGTTAGATAGGAATGGGCTCACCAGCCCAGTAGGATAAAATTTATCAATGACTATTAAGGTTTTAAAACAATACATAATATAATTAAACAACAGGTAAATACAGNTGGGCTCACCAGCCCAGTAGGATAAAATATATCAATGACTATTAAGGTTTTAAAACAATACATAATATAATTAAACAACAGGTAAATACAGGAATAGGACAAAGTAATGAATCAAATAATTAAATAAATTTCAGCACATATCAATCATATCAATCCGTCAATTTTCTGGTTCACGCATGAACCGTCTCTNAGGAATAGGACAAAGTAATGAATCAAATAATTAAATAAATTTCAGCACATATCAATCCGTCAATTTTCTGGTTCATGCATGAACCGTCTCCNTATATCAATGACTATTAAGGTTTTAAAACAATACATAATATAATTAAACAACAGGTAAATACAGGAATAGGACAAAGTAATGAATCAAATAATTAAATAAATTTCAGCACATATCAATCATATCAATCCGTCAATTTTCTGGTTCACGCATGAACCGTCTCTGGAGAAAATTTTGGGATCTTGCAACCTAGGGAACCCAATACCCTTCTTGCTTTTTTGGGAACAACAATACCGGGAATTCTGTAATACCACATAAGCTACCACGACAACCGATATTACTAACTAGTAAATCCAAGGACTGGTAGGAATCATGTGAATCCTCGCAAGGACCATGCGTCTACTAACCCTCTGTCATCGATTATGTGCATCCANATTCTGTAATACCACATAAGCTACCACGACAACCGATATTACTAACTAGTAAATCCATGGACTGGTAGGAATCATGTGAATCCTCGCAAGGACCATGCGTCTACTAACCCTCTGTCATCGATTATGTGCATCCGTAGTAATTTCATTAAAATCATAAAGTAGAGTCATATTGTAGTCAGACTCAACAACAAATAGAAAATCAAACATTAAATAAAAAAAATCATTTTATTTTCAACTTGGTCTAACAAGATAATTAGGATCTCAATAAAAAAATATAATATGTGCATGATCACGATTTATTTATAAAACACAAGTTCAATCCCGTGATTAAAATGATATAATATTACATTATATAGTTCAAAATAGGTTTGATATGAAGCTCCCAAACATGCATAAAATGCATCAATGACAATAAAAGATAAAAGGAATCTTACCTCTGACGCGACCTTTACTTGATACCGTGTAATGTGACAAAACAACTAAAATAATATTTTAGACTAAAAATAAGTAATAAAGGCTTAGTTAAACTAAAATAATTTTTGGAATAACGAACTAAAAATAATGATACTTAAATTTGATCCAAAAATATTTTAACGATTATCAACTTTAAGTGACTCGAACCTATAGNACTAAAAATAAGTAATAAAGGCTTAGTTAAACTAAAATAATTTTTGGAATAACGAACGAAAAATAATGATACTTAAATTTGATCCAAAAATATTTTAACGATTATCAACTTTAAGTGACTCGAACCTATAGAATTACTATATAATAACTAAAAAAATCTTACCCAAAATTTTGATCGTAACAATGAACTCTTTGGTCAACAAAATTTTGACTCATTTTCTTTCTTTCCTCTCTCTTCCTTCCCCCCTCTCTCTTTTTTTTTTCTTTCTTTGTTGCGTTGTTGAGTCGCCTGCACTTGACTATTTATATCCAAAAACCAACCCCAACGTCGCATGGTGACATGATNTCTTTTTTTTTTTTCTTTCTTCGTTGCGTTGTTGAGTCGCCTGCACTTGACTATTTATATCCAAAAACCAACCCCAACGTCGCATGGTGACATGATAGAGTTTGTGTCATTATGGACAGTTATCCATATTTTGTCCATATTTGTTTTTGTTACATGTCTATCTTTTTCTTTTTGTCAAAATTATAGTCATTTGACTCGATTTCGTGTGAAGAATCTATATTTGAGGTTCAAAAAAATTTATNTCCAAAAACCAACCCCAACGTCGCATGGTGACATGATAGAGTTTGTGTCATTATGGACAGTTATCCATATTTTGTCCATATTTGTTTTTGTTACATGTCTATCTTTTTCTTTTTGTCAAAATTATAGTCATTTGACTCGATTTCGTGTGAAGAATCTATATTTAAGGTTCAAAAAAATTTATTATATATATATATATTTAAAAAAATAAATAAACCTCAATTATATAGAATCATAATTGATGATCTAATTAACATGTTAATGATTAATATAAACCTTAATTATATAGAATCATAATTGATAACCTAATTAACATATTAATGATTAATATATGGGTCGTCACAATCTACCCCCTTTAAAAAAAAATTCATCCACAAAATTCGATACTAACCTTGAGAGTTAAAAAGATAAGGATATCTTGTACGCATATCTACTTTCAGTTCCCACGTGGCTCCTTCAATACTATGATGTTGTCATAGCACCTTTATGAGTGATATAATCTTGTTACATAATACTTGTTCCTTTGTATCGAGAATTTGCACAGGTTTCTCTTCGTACGTTCCATTTTCTTGAATCAGGACATCCTTCTAGTTGATAATGTGAGATGCATTTGGCTTACATTTCCTTAACATGGATACATGAAACACATCATGTATTCCTGATAACTGAGCTAGCAAGGCAAGCTGATAAGCTATATTTTCAATGCATTGTATTACCTCAAAGGATCCAATGTATCTGGGAGCCAACTTACCATTTTTTTGAAATCTAAATATTTCTTTCCTAGGGGATACCTTCAAGAATACATAATCACCCACTTGAAACTCCAAGGGTCTCCTCCTTTGATATATATAGCTCTTTTGTCGACTTTGAGATATGCATAGTCGATCCCGAATTACTTGGATCTTTTCAGTGGTTTCTCGAATAATTTCTGGACCAAATAAAATGCTCTCATTAGCTTCGGCCCAACATAGAGGTGATCTACAGGGTCGTTCGTACAAACCCTTATACAAAGTCATACCAATACTACTTTGACAACTGTTGTTGTAAATNTCTCATTAGCTTCGGCCCAACATAGAGGTGATCTACAGGGTCGTTCGTACAAACCCTCATACAAAGTCATACCAATACTACTTTGACAACTGTTGTTGTAAATAAATTTCACCATTAGAAAATGTTCATTCCAATTGCCCTTGAAATCTAGAGCGCAAGATCGTAACATATCTTCCAATATCTAATTCACCCTTTCAGATTGACCATCTATTTGCGGATGGTAGGCAGTACTGAAATGCAATTCAGTTCCCATGATTTTTTGTAAACTCTACCAAAATTAGGCCACAAAGCGAGTATTTTGATCTGACANTATCTTCCAATATCTAATTCACCCTTTCAGATTGACCATCTATTTGCGGATGGTAGGCAGTACTGAAATGCAATTCAGTTCCCGTGACTTTTTGTAAACTCTACCAAAATTAGGCCACAAAGCGAGTATTTTGATTTGACACGAGTGATAACGATACCCCATGTAATCTTACAATCTTCTGTATATAAAGTTGACTTAACGTAGCTAAAGTATCAGTATTCTTCATGGCTAAGAAATGGGCCAATTTAATCAGTCGATTTATTATAACCCATACTGCATTGTATCCCTTGATAGTTCTAGACAATCCAATCACAAAATCTATAGTGATATGATCGCATTTCCACTCTAAAATAGGTGAGGATTGTAACAACCCACCAAGTTTCTGATGCTCTACTTTTACTTGCTGACATATGGCACATCGAGCTATAAATTTAGCCACATCATTCTTCATTCCTTTCCACCAGCATTGGTGTTTCATATCTTGATACATTTTTGTGCTGGCAGGAAGTATGGAAAACTTAGAGCAATGACATTCCCAGAGTATCTCTTATTTCACCTGAGCATTATCGGGTACACACAGCCTTCCTTGATATAGTAATTCCCCCTTTTTTCAACCACCAATTCTCAAGAGTGTTTCCATCTATCAATGGGGTGCAGATGGATTCTAGGTAGGGATCCGAACGTTGTAATTCAACAACTTTTTGTCGGAGGATAGGTTGAGCAACGAGATTAAACAAACGTGGTTGAACTTCTTCTTCACCCATCTAGATGTCATAGTCCTCTAGTGCCTCCCTCAATCACCATTTGTCATTCATCATGTTAATCACTACACTTCAGAATTTTCTACTCAATGCATCAGCTACCACGTTAGCTTTTTTTAGATGGTATTAGAATGTGAAGTCATAATCCTCGAGATACTCTATCTAGCATTGTTTTCAAAGATTCAAGTCTTTTTGAGTGAATATATACTAGAGACTTTTGTGATCTAAGTAAATCTGAAATTTTTTCCTGTATAGATAACAACACCATAATTTTAGAGCAAAGATAACAGCTTCTAGTTCCAAATCGTGGATGAAATAGTTTCATTTGTGAAATTTTAATTGTGTTGATCCATAAGCAACCACCTTGTTGTGTTGCATTAATACACACCCAAGTCCTTGTAATTATGCATCTGTATAAACATCATACCCGATACCACTTTTAGGTATAGTAAGAATAGGTGTTGTGGTCAACTTCTCCTTTATGATGTTAAATGTCTGTTCACATTCTTTGGTCCACTCAAATTTTTCTCCTTTTCAGGTGAGTCTGGTCATAGGCATAGTTATTCTGGAAAATCCTGCTACAAATCTTCGATAGTATCTTGTCAATCCCAGAAAATTTCAAACTTTTGTTGCATTCTTAAATCGGTCCCAATTCATTACTACTTTAACCTTAGCTGGATCCACTGCCACTCCTTCTTCGACTACTACATGCCCAAGAAATTTGACTTCTTTCATCTAGAACTCACACTTACTTTTCTTAGCATACAACTTGTGCTCCCTTAGTGTTAGTAACACTTGGCGAAGATGTTGCATATGCTCCTTATGTGACTTTGAGTAAATGAGAATATCGTCTATAAAAACAATTACAAACTGATCAAGATAGGGCCTAAATACCTGGTGCATCATGTCTATGAAGGGTACAAGTGCATTTGTAAGTCCGAAGGCATCACCAAGAATTCAAAATGTCCATACCAAGTACGAAAAGCTATTTTGGGGATATCCTCCCCTCTGATTCTTAATTGATTGTATCCAATTTGAAAATCAATTTTGGAGTAGTAAAAAGAACCTCTGAGTTGATCAAATAGGTCATCAATACATGATAGAGGATATTTATTTTTTATCGTTATCCAATTTAGCTTTCGATAATCAATTTAGAGCCTCAACATATTATCTTTCTTTTTCACAAAGTGTACAGGAGCACCCCAAGGTGACGTACTTGGTTGAATGAATTCCATAGAAATAAGTTTATCCAACTGTTTTCTTAATTCCTTCAACTCACTAGGGTATACCTCAATAATAAATTTTATCTCTCTTTGTGGAGGTAGTCCTGGTAATTCCTCAAAAAATACGTTAAGAAAGTCACACACTACCAAGATGATATTAGTTGTGGTCTTACCTAGTTCTTCCCCAATTAAGTTGGCAAGGAATTCCAAACAACTTTTGTTTCTTGTAGAGAACGGATGCAAATAGTGGCGTTCGTGTATGAATTCGAACTCTACATCTTCCGAGGTATGGAATTTGATTTTCTTACTATAACAATCCATGATGGCATTCTGAAAATTATGTCATATCTAATTATTTCTAAGGTAACTAGGTCTACAATCAACTCGTGCTCCTCAATTCGGATTACTCAATTTCTGCATACCTTAGTCATTTCCAAGAAATCTCCAGTAAGTAGGTTTATACACAATGTGTGACCCAAATGTTCGAATTCTAACCCTAATGCAACAACGTATGAAGTGCGAATGAAAGAATGGGCTGCCCCCAGATCAAACAAAATACATGCCCAAGAATTATAAATAAGAATGATACCTTCAATCATTTTGTTAGAGGTGTCGTTATCCGGTGTAGCCATTGCATAGATTCGAGTTTGGCCTTCAGTAACTGTTGTTCTACTTCCTGACTTTNCCAGATCAAACAAAATACATGCCCAAGAATTATAAATAAGAATGATACCTTCAATCACTTTGTTAGAGGTGTCGTTATCCAGTGTAGCCATTGCATAGATTCGAGTTTGGCCTTCAGTAACTGTTGTTCTACTTCCTGACTTTGTCTATTGTGCCTGATTTGGAAATGACTGTGAAGGTACAACTTGGATTGTTGGTCCTGCCACCTGAATAGGGTAAAGGCATTGTTGTGGACGAGATTGATTAAATGGCTGATAAGAGCCTTGATTGGCCGACCCTTAAGAGGACGTGAAGGGACACTAATTTTGTAATGTNGTGAAGGTACAACTTGGATTGTTGGTCCTGCCACCTGAATAGGGTAAAGGCATTGTTATGGACGAGATTGATTAAATGGCTGATAAGAGCCTTGATTGGCCGACCCTTAAGAGGACGTGAAGGGACACTAATTTTGTAATGCCCTATTTGCCCATAACCAAAACATCATTTTGTCTCATTGGATGTTCTGTTCCAATTTTCAAAATTTTGTCGCTGAATTGCACTCCTCTTTTCATTGGTACCTTGCCTTGGCCATCGATATGGGTTCATTCTTTTGGTGATTACTGCTGCCACCATTTCTCGTCTGACTTCCTTTACCTTTCTGATGAATTCTGATATTTTGAGTATCCTCCAGGTCTCTTTCTACTAGCATAGCTCTTTTCAGCAGTTTCTTATAGTTCCTTAGTCGATGTGCTATGAGGCGCCCTCGGATAGAAGGCTTAAGACCTTATTCAATTCGCTNATCCTCCAGGTCTCTTTCTACTAGCATAGCTCTTTTCAGCAGTTTCTTATAGTTCCTCAGTCGATATGCTATGAGGCGCCCTCGGATAGAAGACTTAAGACCTTATTCAATTCGCTTGGCCTTCTTGGCATAAGTGGAAACTAATTATGTGGCAAAATGAGAGAGTTCAGCAAATTTGGACTCATACTGTGTGACTATCAGGTTGCGTTGTTGCAACTCCAAGAAGTCGGAGAACATTTTATCCCTTATGGACTTTGGAAAATATTTATCTTTGAATACTCTCTCGAATGTGCTCCATATCATTTGGTCTACGTCCCTCATTCTTTTGACTGTCTCCCACCAGTGATCAGCTTCACCCTCAAAAAGATAAGAGGCTAAGGTAACTCGTAACTCTGAGGTAATATCCTTGTCATATATTACCTTTTTTACTTGTCGAACCCACCTCTCCACATCAAGTGGCTCTGCACTTCCCTAGAAGGTAGGGAGACGTTGTCGTAGAAATTCTTTAAGTATCATCATTCTTTGTGTTTCAACCACATTTACTTGTTCTTGAACTGTTGGTTGTGTTACCATAGTGTGGTTATTATCTTCTTTCTATTATCATACCAACGTGGTCAGTTCTCTCAGGCACTGGTAAATGCCACTGATAGTGTCCTACGGTGCTAGAAGGGACTAGTCATTGATGGACGTCTCTAGTTGGTCATGAGATGTGTTTCCCTCCATCCTATAATACAGAATTTATGAGATGAAGACTACATTTAAAAAAAAACTATGACCTCATTCCAAAGTAAAAAAAAACAACTCTAATTCCACATAATTAGTTACAAACAAAATTTCTTAGAATAGTTTGGCTGAAGGTACAGTTAAAGACAAAGAAGTTTCATGTATCTCCCCTTGGAGACACATTTGCAGAACTCCGTAGAAGCTGCACGATGGTTTGCTTCGGGTGGTGCGGCTGCAGGGGCTACATTTGGGTCATTAGGTTATGGGTTAAATCCTTCATTATTGTTCAGGTCAGGGGATTCTACTGGCTGCCCCACATTAGCCCACGCTGGTGGCCATTGAATATCTTGTATTGGCAATCCATTCAGAATTTCCTTCTACAAGTTGTGATTCCTTTCGATACTTAGCGCTTGGCAAACCACTCTTAGTTGCGAGGTCAACCTGTGATGTACCAATCTTTTTTGCTCTAATATTGGCATGAACAACCAATTTTGGGACACATTTTGAATCTCGCAGACTATCAGATTATAGGCCTCTATATTGACTCTAAGATTTCGATACTCGTTGGCTACCTCGGAGCCCATGTGACTATGGCCCATGTAAAGGCCATCCCATGACACCATACCCATAGTCATTAAAAGGTTAGCTCTATTGATAAAAAAAATAACCTATCCATAATAGATAACAAAACATGTTAAGTATTAATAAATTAACACCACTATTTATTCTAACTAATAAATATATATAATTTCCATGTAAGACCTAATTACTATGCTCTGATACTACCTTGTCACGCTTCGATTTTTTTTCTTTTTTAAAAAAAATACTCGAGCATATTAAGGAATGAAAACCACACATAATTTACAATAACTTTTCTTGCATTATTAGATTCAGCATACGTCTATATAATCCTCACACAAATAGTTAACATGTTCTTGATATAACATGGAAAGAAATACTAATAACACTCTATATTCGTCATCCTTTCAACTTATCCTCTTGTCTGATTTTATATTTCTACAAAATATTAGATATGAATGAGCTCACCAACCCAGTATGATAACATTTATCAATGACTATCACGGTTTTAAAACAATACATAATATAATTAAACAACAGGTAAATGCAGGAATAGGACAAAGTACTGATTTAAATAATTAAATAAATTTCAGCACATATCAATCCGTCAATTTTCTGGTTCACGCATGAACTGCCTCCGGATAAAATTTTGGGTTCTTCCACCCTAGGGAACCCGATACCCTTCTTGCTTTTTTGGGAACAACAATACCGAAATTTTTTTGATGCCACACAGGTTATCACAGCAATCGATATAACTAACCAGTGAACACAAGAACTAGTATGAATCATGTGAATCCACGCAAGGACTACGCTTCTACTAACCCTCTGTCCTCGATTATATGCATCCATAATAATTTCATTAAAACCATAAAATAGAGTCATATCGTAGTCAAATATTTTTTTTGCAACTTGGTTTCACAAGATAATTAGGGTCTCGATAAAAAATATATGACATGTGCATGATCACAATTTATTTATAAAACCCAAGTTCGACCCCAATATAATATTACATTATATAATTAAAAATAGGTTTGATATGAAGCCCCCAAACATGCTTGAAATATATCAATGATAGTAAAAAATAAAAGGAATCCTACTTATGACGTGATCTTTACTCGATACCGTGTATTGTGACTCGTTTTCGCATGAAGATTCTATATTTGAGGTCCAAAAAAATTTAATATATATATATATGGGTCGTCACACAAGAGGTCTTTCTTCAACACTCGAATGCTTAAGGTGACACCCCGACCACTCCATCACAACTCCCACTATTGCCTTATGGTTGTCAACTGACAAGCAAGGTGGAACAATTGTTGTCGGAGCCGAACAAGCTCTTGGCTCTCCTTAATGGTGCCGAATAGTTTATTGGTTAATGCCAAGGGTCTTTATTCCTTTGGAGTAGTCTCCTTCATTTAGTAGTAATCAAAAGAGAGTGACCAAGTACTCGTTCTTGGTCTGATTGATCGGCATAAATATGTGATCATATGAAAACCGCAATAATGAAGTCCTGATCAACATCATGAGAGACCGACAAGATCTACATCAAATCAAGAGCAAACAATTGGTTACATATTTTTATACTTAGAAGGCGAGAAGCGTAATAGAGAGTTTGACAATGTCTTATTATATTTATTCTTGCTCGACGTCAGTTTCTTAGGAGTACAAGTATGGTTACTATCAAGTCATGATAATCATTATTTTCAATGAGCACTCTGTGTAAGTAAATAGGAGAAACTCAACATTGTAGCTTATATGCCAGTTTAGATATTGGAGAACATAATACTTATCTCTATGTTTAGCAAACTCCGAGGGTAGGATATATAGATAGGTCCCAAGTTCCATGTACATGCCATGATAGATTGAGACATGCTTAATGTGTTGGAATTGATCAATGGTGTCAGCCCGACCTTCTCCGTCGTCGTACCAACAAGATATTTAGGTCGATATACAAACCCATGCTTGGATGATAAACCGACAAAGCATTTGGGTTTCTCAGGCTGACAGATAGACTGCTTAACGTGAAACTCACAACGTGATGCATTTGCTTGAGCTAGCTTTCTTAAAATGCATCTACTGCCTTCGCCCTTTTGGGATCTTAGATAAAAACTTGGCAAAGCTTTTGCATATTGTGATTAAAAATTGGAGTGATGAAGTAGATTGAAATTCTATGTTTTTAGAAACTTTGCNAGGTGGAACAATTGTTGTCGGAGCCGAACAAGCTCTTGGCTCTCCTTAATGGTGCCGAATAGTTTACTGGTTAATGCCAAGTGTCTTTATTCCTTTGGAGTAGTCTCCTTCATTTAGTAGTAATCAAAAGAGAGTGACCAAGTACTCGTTCTTGGTCCGATTGATCGGCATAAATATGTGATCATATGAAAACCGCAATAATGAAGTCCTGATCAACATCATGAGAGACCGACAAGATCTACATCAAATCAAGAGCAAACAATTGGTTACATATTTTTATACTTAGAAGGCGAGAAGCGTAATAGAGAGTTTGACAATGTCTTATTATATTTATTCTTGCTCGACGTCAGTTTCTTAGGAGTACAAGTATGGTTACTATCAAGTCATGATAATCATTATTTTCAATGAGCACTCTGTGTAAGTAAATAGGAGAAACTCAACATTGTAGCTTATATGCCAGTTTAGATATTGGAGAACATAATACTTATCTCTATGTTTAGCAAACTCCGAGGGTAGGATATATAGATAGGTCCCAAGTTCCATGTACATGCCATGATAGATTGAGACATGCTTAATGTGTTGGAATTGATCAATGGTGTCAGCCCGACCTTCTCCGTCGTCGTACCAACAAGATATTTAGGTCGATATACAAACCCATGCTTGGATGATAAACCGACAAAGCATTTGGGTTTCTCAGGCTGACAGATAGACTGCTTAACGTGAAACTCACAACGTGATGCATTTGCTTGAGCTAGCTTTCTTAAAATGCATCTACTGCCTTCGCCCTTTTGGGATCTTAGATAAAAACTTGGCAAAGCTTTTGCATATTGTGATTAAAAATTGGAGTGATGAAGTAGATTGAAATTCTATGTTTTTAGAAACTTTGCGGTCAATCATAACTTGACGATGAGTCACTCGAAGCATTGAAATATAAAAGTGGAGGAATCAGAAGATATCATGGTTTTACTCAAGGGCATTGATTTATTGGTGCTGGTCAACACCTAAATTGTGTTGAGCATGTTTGTTCCTTGGGAAATATGAAGTGTCATATTTGAAAAGAAGTCTAAGTAGAGAGCCTGAGTGAAGATAGACTGATCAAGTAGTTGGCATGGAGTGGCATTTGACTCGCCGAAGATATGGGTGAGCTAAAATTCTAGCCAAAGTATTTTCAATTGCTATACTTGACAAGGTCTCAACTTGTGGTCTTCCTTGCATAAACGAAATTTTCAAAGACCATCGTTACTTTGTGATGTGCCCCCCCACCGTTAGTAGCGATAGAGTTGTATACTAAAAACTTATTTTTTTGTAGTGAAACTCGTTTTATTAATTAATAGAAGTTTGTTCTTTCCATTTTATTGAGAATATATCTGGGCAAAATATTTGCATTATATATATGATATGCATGTGTATCTTATATTTTACATTGCAGATAATGTGGTATGTAAAGTTCAGCTTACTCACAGAACACAATATTATCGGATCCTTATTTAATATAAGTATAGGTTTACAATCCTAGATGGAATTGGACACACCATCAGTATGATTGTAGTATAATATTCTGGTATAGTCTGTCTTGACTGGAGGAGACTGTTTGATGTCTCGAATTATTGTATTAGTACACTTTGTATATTGAACAAACTCATATTGAGGTTATTACCTTTTACTGATTCAATAAGATAATAAATACCTCATGATTATTATGATTGCTTATACTCTTTATCTTGAAATACTTAATTGTCACGTGCATATAATGTTTGTCACTTTAATTCATCAAAAAATGAGATTTATATTAAGTCAATAAATTCAGTGAATTGAGAGAGGATATTATTTATATGGTGAAAATTAATTATTAAAAAAATTACGTCCTAGTATTTAAATGAGTTAATGATGTCCTCATGAAGAAGCTCATAAATTTTATCCATGTCAAACTCTACAGGTGGATTTAATTATCTGACATGACAAATAAGTTGAGTGGTAAAGTCTCAAAGAATAAAAGAAGTCAATTAAATATTATTTTCAGTAATTTATTTAACTAATGAACATCTGTAATCTTAAACGTGGAGAGATTATTAAGCAAATAATAATAATGAGCTTGAATATAATTTTGAGATAAGGTTCAGGAGATCAATAATAAGTTTTTAGTAGACTAACTGATTATTGATGGGTTGTAAGATATTTTTTCTGGATTGAACATAGAAATCCTAGACCCATTGGAAGCCTGGTCCTTATTTCTTCTTAAAGCTTCTATTGTAACCTATATATAGACGTCTAGACTCTCTATATCAGCCTCAAGTCATTACTCACATTTTTGAGAGAGCCTGAGAGAGAGATATCAGAAGTTTGGAGGTTCTTGCAGCCCACACTGCATCCAGATTTTTGGCGTTTGGGGATATACAACAGAAGATTGTGAGGTTCAGCGAGCTACCTTTTGCATCTGTCTTTTATTTTCTATGTTCTTGCTGATATGAGATCAAACCAGAGTGATTTCGAAGGTAGACCCTATTTTCTCCTTAATGATTNCTGTCTTTTATTTTCTATGTTCTTGCTGATATGAGATCAAACCAGAGTGATTTCGAACGTAGACCCTATTTTCTCCTTAATGAATTTTTTTTTTGTATTCAATACATACACGCTATCAATGATACTCATCGAAGATATGAGTGATCTAAAATTCTGGGCAAAGTATTTTCACTTACTCTACTTGAGAAGCTCTCAACTTGTGGTCTTCCTTACGTGAACGTAATTTTCAAAGAGCATCATCACTAATGTGGCCCTCACCATGAGTAGTTTTTGGATGGTATGTCAAAATGAGGATATCCAACATTTGACGTTGTTAACACCGGTCAAGCAATTAGAGATGATGTGTTCTTAAGCTATGGGTAGTCAGGCTCTAGTTTTTCGTGGACCATGAGTTGGTCTGCGCCGTAGGGATGCTTTGTTGGTGAGAATCATTCTACAATTGTCTGAAAAGGCGGAGTCCAACCGCGAAGGATGGTGGCATCAGTCTGCATATATACGTGAAGAATTCTCTAGCCCATTTAAGCTAATTTGCCTTATATTCATAGCAAATCCCTTCTCTAAAGGATTACAGTTCGATAACCCTTTAGCCGAAGAGTCTCTAGGTCCTGTTGAAGTCGATGAGAAATTGTGATGACTCATATGTAAATAAATCATTGACACGCTAATTAGATCGTCAATTATAATTCTATATAATTAAGGATTATTAAAAAAAANCTCTAAAGGATTACAGTTCGATAACCCTTTAGCCGAAGAGTCTCTAGGTCCTGTTGAAGTCGATGAGCAATTGTGATGACTCATATGTAAATAAATCATTGACACGCTAATTAGATCGTCAATTATAATTCTATATAATTAAGGATTTATTAAAAAAAATTCAAATAAATAAATGGACCTCCAATATGAATTCCTTACGTTGAAACGAGAAAATTAACTTTAATATAGGTCATATTTTTAGTTAAAAATGATGTGTTATTCGAATGGTATAATAAATGTGTAATATATACACGTGTGTATATATATATATATATATATATCTAAGGGTGGAGTCAATTAACATGTGCTCTATTTCAAAAAAAAAAAATATGGCCAAACCAATGGACAAATGTCCATGTGATGCAAACATGTGAAGTCACCTATGTGATGTTGGGGAGTGGTTCTTGGCTATAAATAGTTAACACTTGGCCATTCGAGCAAGGCAGCAAGAGAAGAAAAGAGAGAGAGAAAGAGGAAGAAAGAAAAAAAAAAAGAAAGGAAGAAAAATATATGAGATTTTGGGGTTAAAAATTGAGCGATAATTTAATTTAAATCATTGCTAAATTTAATTATTTGATTCGCGGTATTTCGAATTCGCATCAATAGAAGTCATTGGTGATTTAAGATACGGGGTAGTATACAATATGCTCCTATCTTTTAAATCTCTTTGCAAAGAGTATTCTTTGATTATTTAAAATTTGTATTCTTATTGATTATTCTGATTGATACGAAATTCTATCAATTTTATCAGTTGAACTGTACGTTGGGTTAAATACTTTGGAATTGATTGGTACATTTACAAAGTGTACTTGGGGCAAAATTGATAAAATGTGATTATGGTCCTGTGGGGTGCGATTGTGATTACGGCCCTGCGGGTTGTGATTGATTAGTATGAGTATGAACTTATATGCTCAGGTATCACTTGTCATGTCACCAAGAGGAACCAAGTATGAGGCTATGTTTGATAGAAGTTGAGTTATGTGACTTATCGAATTGGATTCTTGATTCTTCTATCTATGATTATCTATTGATTGAATTATTTGGTATTTGATCATTTATACTTTTTCTCGTTGAGCATATTGTTTCTTATCGCATTATATACTTCCCACTTATAATATTTTTCAAGATTATCTCGGAGGGAAGAACCAAAGTTGATATTTGAGGAATCAAAGATGGACGAGTCTTTATATAATTTTTTTTAACTTTTATTGGTAGTTTTGTTGATATATAATTCCTGAGCAAAGTACCAAAGTAAAGATATCATAAAGTTTTAGATTTATAAATTTGTGAATTTATTGGGGTGATATATAATTTGAACAAATTTGTTTTTATATTGAGGAGATTATTTTTATTGTTGTTTGGAATCAAAATTGTGATTATAAATTTATTGAGGCAATTAGAGCTCTGGCCCTGTATTCGAAGATATTTGTGGTTTATTGTGATTGATCGATTTAATCAAATAACGCGTCTCAAAAATTGGGCGTTACAAAGTGGTATCAGAGCTTAGGTATCAGATCTTATATGGGTCTTGTGGGAAGTGAGACTATCAGTTTCCGCTGTAGGTATAGGAGTTTGAAGTATGCATAGTAAGTCAATCAATTCTCATTAGATGGAGGTATAAGTTGGAATTCATATCAAAATCTTGGATTATATAATAAAGTGTTGAAAAAGGTATCAGAGTGTACAACAGATATTTGTGTAATACTTATTTTACTCTCAAGGCTAGTATCGAATTTCGATGACAAATTTTTTTTAAGGGGGGTAGATTGTGACGACCCGTGTATAAATTAATCATTGAAACGCTAATTAGGCTGTCAATTTTAATTCTATACAATTGAGAATTATTAAAAAAAATTCAAATAAATAAATGGATCTCCAATATGAATTTTTTACATTGTAATGAGAAAATTAACTATAACATAGGTCATATTTTGAGCTAAAAATGATGTGTTATTCGAATGATATAATAAATGTGTAATATATACACGTGTATATATATATATATATATATATATATATATATATATGTGTGTGTGTGTGTGTGTGTGTGTGTCACAATCTAAAGGTGGAGTCAATTAACATTTGCTCTATTTCAAAAAAAAAATGACCAAACCAATGGACAAACGTCCATGTGATGCAAACATGTGAAGTCACCTAAGTGACGTTGGGGGACGGTTCTTGGCTATAAATTGCCAGCACTTGGTCATTCAACCAAGACAGTGAGAGAAGAAAAGAGAGAGAGAAGGGAAGAAAAAGATAGAAAAAGAGGAAGAAAGAAAGGAAGAAAAATATATGAGATTTTGGGGTTAAAAATTGAGCGATGATTTTAATTTAAATCATTGCTAAATTTAATTATTTGATTCGCGGTATTTCGAATTCGCATCAATAGAAGTCATTGGTGATTTAAGATACGGGGTAGTATACAATATGCTCCTATCTTTTAAATCTCTTTGCAAAGAGTATTCTTTGATTATTTAAAATTTGTATTCTTATTGATTATTCTGATTGATACGAAATTCTATCAATTTTATCAGTTGAACTGTACGTTGGGTTAAATACTTTGGAATTGATTGGTACATTTACAAAGTGTACTTGGGGCAAAATTGATAAAATGTGATTATGGTCCTGTGGGGTGCGATTGTGATTACGGCCCTGCGGGTTGTGATTGATTAGTATGAGTATGAACTTATATGCTCAGTTATCACTTGTCATGTCACCAAGAGGAACCAAGTATGAGGCTATGTTTGATAGAAGTTGAGTTATGTGACTTATCGAATTGGATTCTTGATTCTTCTATCTATGATTATCTATTGATTGAATTATTTGGTATTTGATCATTTATACTTTTTCTCGTTGAGCATATTGTTTCTTATCGCATTATATACTTCCCACTTATAATATTTTTCAAGATTATCTCGGAGGGAAGAACCAAAGTTGATATTTGAGGAATCGAAGATGGACGAGTCTTTATATAATTTTTTTTAACTTTTATTGGTAGTTTTGTTGATATATAATTCCTGAGCAAAGTACCAAAGTAAAGATATCATAAAGTTTTAGATTTATAAATTTGTGAATTTATTGGGGTGATATATAATTTGAACAAATTTGTTTTTATATTGAGGAGATTATTTTTATTGTTGTTTGGAATCAAAATTGTGATTATAAATTTATTGAGGCAATTAGAGCTCTGGCCCTGTATTCGGAGATATTTGTGGTTTATTGTGATTGATCGATTTAATCAAATAACGCGTCTCAAAAATTGGGCGTTACAAAGTGGTATCAGAGCTTAGGTATCAGATCTTATATGGGTCTTGTGGGAAGTGAGACTATCAGTTTCCGCTGTAGGTATAGGAGTTTGAAGTATGCATAGTAAGTCAATCAATTCTCATTAGATGGAGGTATAAGTTGGAATTCATATCAAAATCTTGGATTATATAATAAAGTGTTGAAAAAGGTATCAGAGTGTACAACAGATATTTGTGTAATACTTATTTTACTCTCAAGGCTAGTATCGAATTTCGATGACAAATTTTTTTTAAGGGGGGTAGATTGTGACGACCCGTGTATAAATTAATCATTGAAACGCTAATTAGGCTGTCAATTTTAATTCTATACAATTGAGAATTATTAAAAAAATTCAAATAAATAAATGGATCTCCAATATGAATTTTTTACATTGTAATGAGAAAATTAACTATAACATAGGTCATATTTTGAGCTAAAAATGATGTGTTATTCGAATGATATAATAAATGTGTAATATATACACGTGTATATATATATATATGTGTGTGTGTCACAATCTAAAGGTGGAGTCAATTAACATTTGCTCTATTTCAAAAAAAAAAAAATGACCAAACCAATGGACAAACGTCCATGTGATGCAAACATGTGAAGTCACCTAAGTGACGTTGGGGGACGGTTCTTGGCTATAAATTGCCAGCACTTGGTCATTCAACCAAGACAGTGAGAGAAGAAAAGAGAGAGAGAAGGGAAGAAAAAGATAGAAAAAGAGGAAGAAAGAAAGGAAGAAAAATATATGAGATTTTGGGGTTAAAAATTGAGCGATGATTTTAATTTAAATCATTGCTAAATTTAATTATTTGATTTGCGGTATTTCGAATTCGCATCTATTGAAGTCATTGGTGATTTAAGGTACATGGTAATATACAATATGCTCATGTCTTTTAAATCTCTTTACAAAGAGTATTCTTTGATTATTTGAAATTTGTATTCCTATTGATTTCTGATTAATATGAAATTATCTCAATTTTATCGGTTGACCTGTACATTCTGCTAAATACTTTGGGATTGATTGGTAAATGTACCAAGTGTACATGGGACAAAATTGGTAAAATGTGATTATGGCTCTGCGGAGTGCGATTATGATTATGGCCTTGCGAGGTGCGATTGTGATTACAACCCTGCAGGATGTGATTGGTTAGTATAAGTATGAACTTATATGCTCAAATATCACTTGTCATGTCACCAAGATGAACTTATATGCTCAGGTATCACTTGTCATGTCACCAAGAGGAATCAAGTATGAGGCTATGTTTGATAGAAGTTGAGCTATGTGACTTATTGAAGTGGATTCTTGATTCTTCTATCTATGATTGTCTATTAATTGAATTATTTGGTATTTGATCATTCATACTTTTTCTCGTTGAGCATATTATTTATTGTCATATTGTATACTTCCCCACTTATAATATTTTTCAGGATTATCTCGGAGGGAAGGACCATAGTTGAAATTTGAGGAATCAAAGATGGACAAGTCTTCATATAATGTTTTTAACTTTTATTGGTAGTTGTGGTGATATATAATTCTTGAGGGAAGGACCAAAGTGAAAATATGAGAAAGTTTTAAATTTATAATTTTGTGGGTTTAATGGGGTGATATATAATTTGAACATATTTATTTTTATATTGAGGAGATTCTTTTTATTGTTATTTGGAGATCAAAATTGTGATTATAAATTTATTGAGGCAATTAAAGTTCTAACCCTGTATTCAGAGATATTTGTGGGTTATGTGATCGATCGATTTAATCAAGTAAGGCGTCTCGAAAACGGGGCGTTACAATACTTCTCTTTTTCAAGAATGAACTTTAAGCAAGCCACCTTCGCATTCTAACCAAAAATCGAAGCTTTAGATAAAACCAACAAATGAAATAGGTGAGCAGCTTCTCAATTGCACGGAAGTGAGCACCATGACATCCTTTGAGTAGGAAGTTGTCGATTATAGACCCACCACCTGGGTGAGTGAAATAACCTGAGGGGTGAACCATGTTCTACTCAGTGTTCTTGCCTACACTAATTGCTACTGATAGGACCAATTACCTAAACCGCTACAGGATTTCATTGANTGAACCATGTTCTACTCAGTGTTCTTGCCTACACTAATTGCTACTGATAGGACCAATCACCTAAACCGCTACAAGATTTCATTGGNGTGAAATAACCTGAGGGGTGAACCATGTTCTACTCAGTGTTCTTGCCTACACTAATTGCTACTGATAGGACCAATTACCTAAACCGCTACAGGATTTCATTGACGCTATGGATTTCTTTCTTTGATGATGCCGATTATTAATTGTTTCCCAACTTGGAAACATATTGACTAGATTTCTAGGCTCCATCGGACCTGTTGCCAAGGCATAAATCCTTGTGCCCAGAGAAAAATCCTCAATTCATGTCGAGCGACAAATCTAAGTTTTGGGTACTTAATTATAAAGACACAACAACTATTTGTTAGTTCGTATTCGAGACTTTGAAGAGATTTGGGTGCAATTCTACTACCATTCAATGGCGCCGATCAATATTGCATTGTGCTGACTAACTTCTAAGCGGTGCCGAGCATTTTTGTCCAATGAAATTGACACATGCCAACAATAGACCATTGCCTCGGGAGATTATATGCTAGTTTGGACTGTGTAGTCCGAAGAGCTCTACATCAAATAAGATCATGTTGGTCACGACATATATTGAGATGGGAGAAAACATAAGAAGCAAAGCTTGTCCATTCTTCTTTTCTACTTGTGGCATGTGATTAGTAGTTAAAATTAGCATATTACTATGCTCTTTTAAGACTAATTATACTTTTATGGAGTTTAAATGATGGCATTTCAGGCCATAAATTGTACAAGAGACTAAAGGTGATGAATATCAAACTTTCATGCAACACCAGCATATTCTGGAGTAAAATTGGAAAAGCTTGGACCAAGCCAACCACGTTTAAATGCCAACTAACGGTCAAACGTTCACTAGAAGCCCAGACTGCTAAAAGATGGCATGTTGCAGCCAAGAAAGAAGACTCTGAGGTACTTGAGTGCCATGCTCGAATGCCAACTCACGTTCGAATGTCCACTTGATTTGATTGAAGACCAGAGTGATGAGTACAAAACACCAAGTTCTGCATGAAGTGTGGAAGTGGGTTTCCACAGAAGACCACAGGCCACTTGAGTGATATGGTCAAACCCCATCTAGCATTCGAACGCCCTTAAAGCAAAGACAGAAGACACGTTCGAACGTCAGACCACGTTCGAACGTCCATAAAGCCAAAACAGAAACAACGTTCGAACATCAACTCACGTTTGAACGTCCTCCACATACTGTCTGTAGAGTAGTTGATTTTCACTTAGACTATGCAGCATACACTATTCATTCATCCTCTCTTATCTTCCCCCCTCCCCTTCCTTGCCTATAAATACTCGCATTAGGGGAGCTTTAAAGTGTGCAATTTTTCTCTTGTAAAGTAGGGAGCTAGAACTTGGTTAGTAGGTTTAAACTATACCAAGAACTAGTAAGGAGTTTATGGAGGCTTAGACTCCCACTCATTTTGATTAATCTTAGATGTATGTTATATTTACTTGTATCAAGAGAGTCAGTTCATGTCTTGGTTGAGGAAGCAACCCTCCATCTCTTGGTTGAGAAAACAACCCTCCACTTGTTGGTTGAGGAAGCAACCCTCCATTTGTTTGTTGAGGAAGCCACCCTCCANATCTCTTGGTTGAGAAAACAACCCTCCACTTGTTGGTTGAGGAAGCAACCCTCCATTGTTTGTTGAGGAAGCCACCCTCCGAAAGTGACTAGCTTTCTTCTGCTTCCATTGTTTATGTCTTTCACTTCCATTGCTTNCAAATGTAACTAGCTTTCTTCTACTTCTATTGTTTATGTCTTTCACTTCCATTGCTCGAGCTTCCTTCTTTGTTAGAGGAGTGAAACTCTTCCACTTTTCTAGAGCTTTTCCAAAGTCATGAATGGTGGGACGTGATTCACTCATTCTTCGTTGAAGATCAGCTCTTTGTTTATTGTGCTTTCACATTGTAACTCCTCTACTTGGAGGGATGAATATCACTTATTTTCCTAGCTTTACCCAAGCCATAAAGAGTGAGTAGTTCCTCATTCACTTTTTAGTAAGAGGTGATGAACATGTATTGATTATCCCGAAGTTATATTTGTGCATTTCCTTTATGCTTTAATGCTTTATATTTCACTTATTGAATGATTGAATGCATCTAGCAAAGCTAAGGTACTTTGTATAACTATGAGTTT
The DNA here is from genome assembly GCA_963454935.2 of Ilex paraguariensis. NCBI lineage: Eukaryota > Viridiplantae > Streptophyta > Magnoliopsida > Aquifoliales > Aquifoliaceae > Ilex > Ilex paraguariensis. Next base: position 598,438 of record CAUOFW020003181.1, on the reverse strand, counting down.
TTTCTATGACACGGATGACTCTTGCATGAAAAGACCCGTTGGTTCAAGGCAAGTACCCCAGCTAGATCTTCATGACAACATTTCAATCTTCACCATTATTGTGCTTTATCTAAAGAATGAAACATTAATGCCATGGTTGGATGCCTTGTAGAAACACTTGTTTGTTTGTAGACGGGGTTGAGTCTCGGCACAGACAATTCTTGTAAACTTCTAGAAAGGCANAATAATGCCATGGTTGGATGCCTTGTAGAAACACTTGTTTGTTTGTAGACGGGTAGAGTCTCGGCACAGACAATTCTTGTAAACTTCTAGAAAGGCATCGGAACCATGTGGTTAATTCTCACAGTCCATCTTTATCTTCCAATTAACTTGCTGTTGACACGGGAGTTAATTGAGTTATAAAGCTCAAGTATAACAAACCGGATGATCACTTACATATTCTGATCCTCAAGCTAAATAGTGACTGTTTCACATTTGAATTTATCTTATATTTTGTCTAGAAAACTCTTGGAAAGAATCTTATATTCTATTCAGGAAATCCCATAACTTCAAACTCTCAAGGCTTCCAGTTACTCGATCTCTGTCACTGCTTACTTCAAAACACCAATCATAGTTCCCTGTGGATTCGACTCCGGACTTAACGAGATTATTACTACAGCTTGACCACCTGCACTTGGGTGTACATATTTCGGATCAAGTCAAGTTTTTGGCACTGTTGCCGGGGAACCATAAAAGGTGTTTTAAGGTAAAAGGTAAAAAGACCTCTTTTTTTGTATAGATACTTGCTTCACTGTGTATAAATTTGTTTTAATTTTATGTCTAAGGACGCTCCTCACCATCAAAATTTGCTGATAGAATCTTCTGGATCTGTGAATAAACCAAAACCACCTTCACCTAGATCAGTAGCAGACTCTTGTGAAAGTAGAATGACAAATAATGAAAGACAAGGAGAAGTTTCTGTGAGAGAGGGAGAAGTGCCTAACATTCAAACTTTACGAGATTACTTAAATCCTACAAGAAATAGTGTCCCATCTTGTTTTATCTTTCCTGAAGATGCACCACTCTTTACTGTAAAGACGGGGATAGTTCAACTACTCCCTCAATTCCATGGACTCGAAACAAAAAAACCCATATCTNTAGAATGACAAATAATGAAAGACAAGGAGAAGTTTCTGTGAGAGAGGGAGAAGTGCTTAAGATTCAAACTTTACGGGATTACTTAAATCCTACAAGAAATAGTGTCCCATCTTGTTTTGTCTTTCCTAAAGATGCACCACTCTTTACTGTAAAGACGGCGATAGTTCAACTACTCCCTCAATTCCATGGACTCGAAACAAAAAAACCCATATCTGCACATAAAAGAGTTTGAAGAAGTATGTGAAACCTTTCAAGACAATTCTGAGCTAGCCAAAATGAAACTTTTTTCATTTTCTCTGAAGGATAAAGCTAAGCAATGACTAAATTCTTTAAAAGCTCTTTCAATACCTGATTGGCGGGCACTACAAAATAAATTTTTTAGAAAGTTTTTTCCTTTGCACAGCACTAATGCACTGAAAAGGCAAATCATAAATTTTTTCGTCAAAGAAGGAGAAACCTTTTACCAAAGTTGGGAGAGATTCAAAGAACTACTCTAGTCCTGTCCGCACCATGCTTTTGAGAATTGGACTTTGGTAGGATTTTTCTATGACTCCTTGCCTACTAGATTATGTCAATTTGTCGAAATGATGGCTCAAGGAGAGTTTATGAGCAAGAGTCCGGAGGAGGCATTTAATTTTTTCGATACCATATCTGACAGTTCTCAGATGTGGGACTCAGTCTCCCCTACCATTGTTGAAGCCAAACCATCCACTTCCCAAGGGTGTAAGTATGTCTTGGGAGATGATGATGTCCTAAGAGCAAAAATGTCCACCCTATCTCGAAAGTTTGAAACTTTAGAGATGAAAAATGTTCATCAAGTTGACGTTGGCCCTCCCACAGAACAAGTGTGTGGGATTTGTGCACTGACAGGACACCCTACTGGGGAGTGTCCAACCATTCCGGCATTCAAAGAGGTTTTGTTGGAACAAACAAATGTCGTTTCCAACTTGTACTCTGAAACATACAATTCAGGGTGGCGGAACCACCTGAACTTCAGTTGGAGAAACACACAACCAACTCCCATGAACCAACAACAAGGTTCACACCTACCACCTTAAGGACCTCCCATGTATCAACTATACCAACCACCACAAAAGAGGAGCCTTGAGGATACTTTGAATCAGTTCATGCAAAGCCAAATGAACTATAACAATAGTTCCACTTAAGCTTTTATTGATTTCAAAACCCAGACCACTCAATCTTTTGAGGACCTAAAAAACCACATTCAAAAGTAGACCCAATCCATGACCATACATGAGAAGGGCAAGTTTTCTGCATAACCAAAACCACCACAAGGCCAATTCCAGGTGGGAAATCCTGTAATTATGGAAACTCTACAAGGCCAAACCCAAGTTGTCACTACACTGAGAAGTGGCAAAGTGATTTACAAGACCATTAGAAACTTGCTAATTTCTAAGCCAAAACCTGGGTCAATCACACTTAACTCACTAGTTGAGCATGACTTTTTAATTGAGGAGGAACCTGAACTTGTAATTGAACAAAACCCAGAACCATCAAAAGAAAAAGGACCCTCATGTCCTATTCCTGCTCCTTTTCCTCATAGACTCAAAACTGTACAGAAGTTGAATAATCAACCTGAAAGTTATGAGCTTTTTAAGCAATTAAAGATCAACATCCCACTTCTGGATGTGATCAAATAGGTTCCATCTTATGCCAAATTTCTGAAAGACTTGTGCACAGTCAAAAGAAGCCAGAATGTTCAAAAAAGAGCCTTCCTGAAAGAACAAGCCAGTGCTCTACTTCAACACAAAACCCCTCCAAAATACAAAGATCCAGGGTATCCGACTATGTCGTGTGTCATTGGAAACTTCAGAATCGAACTACCGCTGTTAGACCTTGAAGCAAGTGTCAATTTGGTCCCATTCTTTGTTTACCAACAGTTGGGTCTGGGTGAACTCAAACCCACCAGTATTACACTCCAATTGGCAGACAGATCTGTCAAAGTCCTTAGAGGCATTGTCGAAGATGTACTTGTCCAAGTGGACAACTTCGTCTTCCCTGTTGACTTCATCGTTCTAGACACCCAGCCAGCAAAGCATTCAGAAAATCCAATTCCTGTAATTCTTGGTTGACCCTTTCCAGCAACTTCAAATGCACTAATCAATTGTAGGATGGGGGTCATGAAATTAACCTTTGGGAATATGACTCTTGAGATGAATATTTTCAATGTTGCCAAACACCCAGGAGAGGATAAAGAAGAAAGAGAAATAAATTTCATTGAGTCGATGGTTCAGGAACATCTGAATAACACATTCTGTGAAAATCACACTGAACTTTCTCTATCAGAATCCATAACATCTGAGACAACAGATGATGATCCAAAGAATTGCCCCACTCATGCTGTTGAAACATGGACCCCCAAATTCGAGGAACTTTCACCAAATGGTACAAAGCCACTCATATCAAGTGTCAGGACACCAAAGCCCGAACTAAAACCTCTCCCATCTGACCTCAAATATGTATTCCTAGGAGAGGAAGAGTCATACCCAGTGTTAATTTCATCTAAGCTCACAGACTTGTAAGAGTCTAAACTGATTGAAGTTCTTAAAATCCATAAAAGCACCATTGGATGGACCATTGCTGACTTGAAAGGTATAAGCCCGTTAATCTGCAATCATGCTATATACTTGAAAGAGAATTTAAAACCCTCTCGTCAAATATAGTGATGACTGAACCCTCATATGAAGGAAGTTGTGAGAATGGAAGTGCTTAAGCTTTTAGATGCAGGGATAATCTTTTCCATCTCCGATAGCAAATGGGTTAGTCCAACCCAAGTTGTGCTCAAAAAGTTTGGGGTCACAGTGGTTAGAAATGATGCCAATGAACTAGTACCAACTAGAGTTATCACAGGATGACAGATGTGTATTGACTATCAAAAACTCAATTTGGTGACTAGGAAAGACCATTTTCCTCTTCGCTTTCTTGACCAAGTTCTAGAGAGAATTGTAGGCCATGAATTTTACTGTTTCTTGGATGGGTATTCTAGGTACAATCAAATTGAGATAGCACTCAATCATCAGGAGAAAACCACATTCGCATGCCCTTTTGGCACCTTTGCATTCAAAAGGATGCTATTTAGACTTAGTAACTCTCCTACAACATTCCAGAGATGCATGTTAGGCTTGTTCAGTGACATGGTCGATAAATTTTTGGAAATATTCATGGATGACTTCTCTGTCTATGGTGACTCATTTGATTTGTGTCTGGCCAACCTAAAAAAGGTGTTGATAAGATGTCAGGAGGCCAATCTGATACTTAATTGGGAGAAATGCCACTTCATGGTTGATTAACCCTAATTAGTGTGTAAACTATAATGACTAAGTAATCAACTTTGTAAGATAAAAAAACTAAAAATGATCAATTAGGAGTAATTATAATTTGTGTGGAAATTAATGTTTTAAATACTTTATGTTTAAATTTCAAGGTCTAATGCAGAAATACCGGAGAATACGAGACACTTTTGCAAAACTTGAAACAACAAAGGAGTGAAATGTAATACAGACACATGGAATATCCAACACGCGACACATGGATCAACTACAAGGCACCTTGAAGCTTAAAAACAAGACACTTGGAATCTCTTGCAAGGCAACACCATCCGGATGGTGATCCTAGGGTCCGGATGATCACTAGGTGGCAAAACCTTACTTCTCCACCTCAGCCTTACTTTCCACCTCATGCTTGCCTTTTGTCTATAAATAGGGGACTCCTTCTTCATTCCAAGGGGGCCAGCCATGCAAGAGCCAAGAGAGAGATCCAAAGAAAGAAAGACAGAGAGAAAGAAAAAAGAAAGAAAAAGAGAAAGTCAGGAGCCGGTCTGTCCTACACCAATACTTTGTAATTCTATATTTTTGTTATATCTTTCCATTCGGATAGTTGAACTACCGCCACTTTTTTGTCTTAATTGATAGTAAAGGTGGTTGTGTTTCAGTTTTTCCTTGCGAAAGACGCGTCAATCTTTTATTTACTGTTGTAATGAAACCTACCCGCACTCCTCGCTTCTCTGTAGCGATCGAGCGTGAGTAGTTACTTATACCCTTCAGTAAAGGGTGAACATATATATAATATTAGTTAAATTTTGGAAATGCTAATGTTTTATTTATATCTTTATCTATATATGTATTATAAGCTTCATGCATGATACAGTAATGTACGTAGTTTTGGTGCTGTGCTTGGAATTATGTCATCAGTGTATCATCAACCTGCCGGTAAAACAACCACGACTTTCCTATTGGTATGGCTAGTCATCCACTGGAACGCTAAGGATGTTTAACTGTTGCATGGAACTAAACCTAAATGATCCTCATGAATGGCTTGTCCTTTTGTATTATTAGGGTTGTTCATATATAATAATACTGTCAGATGAATATATACGGTGTTCCTATCGGTATGGCTAGTCCTCCACCGGAATGCTGTAGATGTTCTAATGTAGCATGCTATAACTATCAGATTAATGACCTAAGTGATTCTCATGAATGACTTGTCCTTCTGGATTACTAAGATTGTTTAACTGGTATAAATGATAATATTCTTAGTCGAACAACCACGACATTCCTATCAGTATGGTTTATCCTCCACCGGAACGCTGAGTATGTTTAACTGGTATATATGTATCATAGATGAAGTCAAATGAATAATTCAAGTATTCCCCATGAATGACTTGTCCTTCTGATTTGCTTGGATTAATCACTTGATATATCTATAACCAGCTAACCTAAGAAGTTACTGTGTTATGACTAATACCACCAGTTAACCTAAGAAGTGGTTGTGTTATGGTTTATTATGTACTCACCTATTATTATGGAGACAAATGAATAATTCAAGTGATCCTCATGAATGGTTTGTTCTTCTGGTTTGCTTGGATTAATCAATTGTCATGGATACCACCAGCTAACATAAGAAGTTGCTTTGTGATGGTTTAAATACATCAGACCTACCGGTTGACTTTCCAGTAAAATGGGAGTTAATTGCTATAAGGTAGCATTTCTAGTGTTCAACTAATATAAAACATATGAAATCCCTAAACTGAAGGGTATCTTTTATATTCTTGTCATTAATACGCTTACTTGCGTATTTTATTTAATTAAACTAGTTGTTAATCTAAGCTCACATCACAAGCTATCAAATGATACACTACTTCAAACAACAACTTTACTATTTTTATTTTAAAAATCTAAATTGCTAAAACTCTTCGTGGGATCGATAATTGGACTTAAACCGAGAAAACTACAATTCGACCACTTATACTTAGGTGTATAAATTAGATCACGAAATAGTGTGAATCAATGGTAACACAAGGCATTGTCTTAGGTCACATTGTGTTGTCTGAGGACATGACAGTAGACAAGGAAAAAATAGATCTAATTGGAAATCTGCTTGCTCCAAAGATTGTANTGTGAATCAATGGTAACACAAGGCATTGTCTTAGGTCACATTGTGTTGTCTGAGGACATGACAGTAGACAAGGAAAAAATAGATCTAATTGGAAATCTGCTTGCTCCAAAGACTGTAAAGGATGTCTGATCATTTCTGGGACATGCAAGGTTTTATAGGAGATTCATAAAAGATTTCAGTACCATAGCTAAACCCATGTGTCATCTCCTGAGTCAGGATGCAAATTTTGTGTGGAGTGAAGAACGCAATAAAACTTTTAACAAGCTTAAAGGAATGTTAACTTTTGCCCCAATAATGCAGCCCCCTAACTGGACTTTACCCTTTGAACTAATGTGTGATGCAAGTGATTATGCTGTAGGTGTTGTGTTGGGACAAAGAAAGGATAAGAAATCACATGTGATTTACTATGCAAGCAAAACTTTGAATGATGCTCAAATGAATTATTCAACAATTGAAAAAGAATTGCTTGCTGTAGGTTTTGCTTTGGAAAAATTTTGTTCCTATCTTGTTGGTTCTTCTGTTACTGTATTCACTGACCATACAACCCTAAAATTCTTGCTCACAAAGAAGGATGCTAAGCCTAGGCTCTTAAGATGGATACTCTTACTCCAAGAGTGTGACCTGGCCATTAAGGATAAAAAGGGTGTTGAGAATGTGGTGGCAGACCATCTGTCCAGATTAACGTATGACTCTTATGAAGATGGATTGCCAATCAATGAAAATTTTCCGATGAATAACTGTTCATAATTGATTAGACCCCATGGTACGCTGATATTGCTAATTTCCTTGCTACTGGAACACTCCCTCCGTCCTTCACCCTTATGGACAAAAAGAAATTTCTGAGGGAGGTTCGTAACTCCTTTTGGGAAGATCTGCATGTATTTAAGTACTGTAAGGATCAAATCATAAGACGTTGCATCCCCACTCGAGAAAGCAGACAAGTAATAACATTTTGTCATTCTGAAGCATAGGGTGACCATTTTTCATCAAGAAAAACCGCTACGAAAATCTTGCAGTGTGAATTTTACTGGCCTACACCTTTCAAAGATGTCCATGATTTTTGTTTAACTTGTGATAGATGCCAAAGGTTGGGGAGCATTTCAAAAAGAAACATAATGCCCTTAAACCCCATTTTAGTGATTGAAAATTTTGACTGTTAGGACATCGATTTTATGAGACTATTTTCCCCTTCCTTTGGCCATCTCTACATTTTAGTGGCTGTAGACTATGTGTCCAAATGGATTGAGGCAATTTCATGCCGAAATAATAATCACCAAATGGTGATCAAATTTAAAAAAAAAATTTATTTTGTCTCGGTTTGGAATTCCAAAATCAATCATAAGTAATGGAGGTGCTCATTTTTGTAATTGTCCTTTCTAGAATTTGATGAAAAAATACTTGATTTTTCACAAAATTGTAACCCCTTATTATCCACAGACTAGTGGATAGGCTGAATTAAATAATTGGGAGATCAAATTTATCTTAGAAAAAATAGTAAATCCAGACCGCAAAGATTGATCGTTAAGGCTAACTGATGCACTCTGGGCATACTGCACTGCTTTTAAAATAATTTTGGGCATGTCTCCTTATCGATTAGTCTATGACAAGCCTTATCACCTACCTGTTGAATTGAAACATAGAGCATACTGGACCATTTAAACAATGAGCTTTAACCTAGACAAGGCCGGATTGTCACGGAAACTTCAAATTAATGAATTGGAGGAATTGAGAAATGAAGCATATGAGAATGCTAAGATTGCGAAATCCAGGATGAAAATTTTTCATGACAAGAATATAATGTGGAAGTTTTTTGAACCTGCTCAAAAGGTCCTGTTGTTTAATTCAAGGCTTCGCCTCTTTCCTAGTAAGTTGAAATCAAGACGGACTGGACCTTATATTATCAAAAAAGTGTTTGGACACGGAGCAGTAGAAGTGGAAAACCCCTTGAACAATAACATCTTTACTGTTAATGGTCAACGGTTGAAACCATTTTTGGAGGATTTTGTTAAAAATGTGGGAACAATTCTTTTATGGACCCAGAATATCCCTCTGAGATTTGTGCCTGCCGACACAAAAAGGGGTCGGGTCAAGAAAAATCCTATCAAAACCGACCCGAGAGGACACCTTTATAAAGCATCCTCCCCCTTTTCTCTTTTTTTCCCACCACCTTTCCTTTTTCTTCTTCTTATTCTTCTCTTTCTTCGCTGTTTACTGTCTTTTGTAAACACGATCCAACTCCTAACAACCCCATGACCATACTCCCCGAAGGCCTAATCCTTTGTCTCATGATATGTATGTGTTTACTCTATTTGTACATGACTCTTCTTCTTCCATCTGCACTCAAAATCAAGGGTTTTCATCCTAGCGAAAACCCAGATCTACGTAGAGAGGATTGATTTATGTATTTTTGCTTGCAGGTTTTTATAGATGAACAGATCTCTACCTTTCAACCTCATCTTCAAGCTCAACATATCGGTAAATTCAAAACATTATGGACAATGTTTAGTTTAGGTTGGGGGGTGAGAACAGTTCATATTTTGTGCCCATAATTTTTTTTGCTTTTGCTATTGATTGTTGTTTTTTTTTGATCATATTGTGTACCTTGCCTTGTATTTTAAACAAATTAATGATTATGACTATTAGTCAGCTTTAATAGTCTTTGTGACTGACAGACGTTAAAGAACCAGATAGTGAGTCTTAAAGTGTAGAAANATACGTAAATTGTGATAGTTGAATAAAGTAAACTAGTCAAAATAAATCAAATTAGAGTTAGTGTGTAAATAAAGGATAATGCATTAATTGTTGTTCTTTTTAGGGTTTTGTACGTCAAAACTACAAACTACTGGGGAGCCAATTGCATTAAAGCTACAAACTACTGGGGTGCCAATTATCAAAGCTCAAAACAAAGGGGGATTAAAGAATTCAAGCCACCTAACAAGACTTTCATGCCACCTAACAAGATTCAAGGCCACATAACAAAACTTTCATGCCACCAAACAAGNGTTAAAGAACCAGATAGTGAGTCTTAAAGTGTAGAAAGCATGGATGTTAAACATTTTTGTTTTAGTCTAGGAGTTCTATGCACTTTTCCATCTGATGTGCATTCTATGATCATGAGAAAAACAAGATTGGTAAGAAAGAATGAGATCCGAGAAAAACAAGCGAAATCCCTCTGTGGCAGAAGCACTTTTCCTAAACGCCGTCGTGGCAAGAGACTTGGTGCCTGTAAAAAGTATGGTAGAGTCTTTCATGAGAAAAGGTACAATCAGTGTTCTGAACCAATTTCCGATCGCGTACTCGATCGGTTAGACTGGATAGTGAATGAGTTGAGTAAGGATTACCCAAAGATGCCATGCTATTCCGGTACTTTGCTTAACCGGTTTGTGTAAGAGGAAATTGGGAGAGTCACTAGTTGTCCTAACTACATATATACAGAGGGAGACTCGGATTAGATTATTCTCTGTGGAAAATGGTACTTTTGTTGGGATAAAAGCTAAAGGGTCCGAATTTTTGTAAGAAAGTGTAAAAATCCTTTTTGTTTTGTACAAATTCTTTTGACTAAAATGAAAATATGGGCTGAGTAAGGAATGTCCCAAAATACCAACCTAAAGCATGGGTAGAGACTTATCCTGAGATGCCATGAATTTTTGGTTCAAACTTGTGTATATTGCCCCCTTTTATTATGCATAGTCACCAAACTCCCCAAAGTGATTTGAGCCTGACCCCTGTAGTGAAGCCTGAACTATCCCACAATCTCGAGCATCTGCCACTCTTGAGAAACCACACTAGCTAATACTCCTCATGACTTCCGGCTGAGTGCATCAGCCACCATATTTGCCTTTCTAGGGTGGTAATGCAAAGTGAAGTCGTAGTCCTCCAAATACTTCATCCACCTGCATTGCCTCATATTGAGGTCCCGTTGTATAAAGATGTACTTAAGACTCTTGTGGTCCAAAACACCTCAAACTGCTCACTTTACAAATAGTGGCACCAAGCCTTTAAGGCAAAGACAATGGCCGCCTTCTGCTCGTAGCGCTTCAGCTGTCGAGAACTGTAAGCTACCACCCTCTTGGAATGCATCAAAACACAACCAAGTCCGTCCTTGGAGGCATCATTGTACATTGTGTACCTTTGTTCTCTCTCCGAAACAATCAAAATAGGAGTTAAAGTAAGCCTCCTCTTCAACTCCTGGAATGCCTTCTCACACGAATCATTCAACTCAAACCTGACCTCCTTCTGGGTCAATCTTGTCAAGGGTGCAGCTAGTTGTGAGAAGTCCTCAATGAACCTCCTGTTATACCCTACCAATCCCAAGAAATTACGTATCTCAAAGACTGACTTCGGCCTCTCCCAACTCATAACCGCCTTGACCTTCCCTAGATCAAATGACACACCCTAAGCTGACACCACGTGTCCTAAGAATTTCATCTCCGTGAGCCAAAATTCAGACTTGCTAAACTTGACGTACAATTGATAGTCCCTCAAGTTCTGGAGAACAACTCTCAAGTGACCCTCATGCTCCTCCTCAGACTTGGAGTAGATCAAGATGTCTTCAACAAAGACACAACCAAATGATCTAGGTAGGGTTGGAACACCCTATGCATTAGATTCACGAATGCCGCCGGGGCATTCATCAATCCAAAAAACATAATTGTGAACTCAAAATGCCCATACTACTTCCTAAAAGCCGTCTTAGGGATATTTGTCTACCTAACCCTCAACTGATGGTAACCCGTGTATAGATCTATCTTGGAATAGACCCGCACCACTCTCAGATGATCAAACAAATCATCAATCCTCGGCAAAGAGTACATATTCTTGATAGTAACCCGATTCAACTGCCGGTAATCTATATATAGTTGAAGAGTCCTATCTTTCTTCTTGGAAAATAATACCAAAGCGCCCTAAGGTGAAGTGCTTAGTCTAATAAAGCCCTTGTCCAACAATTCTTGCAATTGGACCTTGAGTTCTTGCAACTCAACTGACACCATTCTATGCGGAGTCATAGAAATAAGAGATGTACCCGGGTGCAACTCAATAGTGAAGTCTATATCTTTATGTGGAGGTAATCCCGGTAGTTCGTCCAAAAAAATGTCCTCATACTCACAAATCACCTGAGGTAGACCCAACACCTATCTTGCCTCGTCTTCTAGGATGAGGCTTGCTAGCCAACCCATCAACTGCCCGTACCATCGAGAGTCATACACGGCTTGGGGTAAAAAATCATACTTTTCCCCTGGAACTTGAAACAAACACCATCTGGTGTATAAACAGTGACCCTCTTACGATCACAATTGATGACAACTCAGTGTGCCACCAACCAGTCCATCCCAAGGTTGACATCAAACTCTGACATGTCCATTACCCTAAGGTCTACGATAAGTAGAATCCCCGAGATCTATAACTCATAACCCTGACATATCTGATCAACACTCACCCTAGCTTATAGGGGAGAACTCACATGCAATGGCTCTTCCAAGGTCTCAACCCCTAAGCCCAAGTGTGTCACATATGATGCAGAAATAAATGAATGAGATGCACAAGAGTCAAATAATACCCTTGCCCATAAACGAGAGAGTAGAAATATACCATGAATAATTGATGGATCCACTAGCTCAGCCTGAGGAGTGATGGCATAGATACGCCCCTGGGTCCCCGAAGTCCAGGCCAGTGAGCCCTGTCCTCGGCCTCAACCCATGCCCTAGCCTGATTGCGGAGTCCTCGCTCATGAAGTGGTAGATGCCTTTGTAGCATCTTGAAATTGATACTGACTACCTTGGCCCATGGTGGAGCAGGGAGGAATGAAATGCGTTTGCGTATACCCCACCGATGACTGGGACTGAGATGCCCCATAACTCTGGGATCCCTGCCTTTGAGGACAATCCCGCTTCATGTGTATTTGTTGGGTAGCAGACAATCTCGAATAACTATTTTATAAAATAAAATCATGTGTTTTTGTTGTGTAGCGGAGTTTTGGTGTTGCACTACCGGTTTCGCACACTGATATACTTTTCCAGAACTTCACCATAGGGGAGTGTATGAACCAAGTAATCGGGTCTTGCACCTGAGGGCGAATCTAGCCCTACTTGCTAAATCGGACACAAGTTTTTCATGCAAACTATGCGATTCAATTGAATTTTCGATCCAACTTTCCTCGACCCCAAGTATCATTCACCAAGAATAGTGTTTGATCAAACCATGCACATACACCCACCAAATGTGATGTCTTTGTCCATATGCAATGTAATGAACCGTTGCAATATAAATATCATGCTCCATATGTAATGAATGTCATATGGGCTAATTTAACCACATTCAAAATTTTCATGGCAAATTATATCCAAAGCATATAACTTCCATAAAATCATCACAATGCCAATATATCATAAGCATATACCAACATTCACATTTAACAACAATTTTCTCCAAGCATGTCATACATAATCTATGCGATAATACACTTAATTTTCACATAGGCATTTAGTCAAATACCTTTAAGGCACCAAATCATGTTATCATGTAAAAATTCCCATAATCATCACATAAATCAAAAAAATCACATTTAGTAATTTCCACATACCCAATTATCAAAATTCCAAGAAATCACAATCTAGCAATTCCTATGTATTCAAGTCAAGATAGAATTTATTCTACCCATTTCCAATACCCATTTCACATTTCAAATACAATAGGCATTTGTTAAATCAAATCCAACAACCTACCCCGTTCATACAATCATCCTAGGCTGGAAATAAACCTAACTAGGATGAAAACCCTACCTCTTGACATTGATAAGCTCCAAGAATACACCCCCAAGCTCAAACCTTGATTTCTTCAAAATTCTATCTAGGAAACTTCGGTGAAATTTACTCTTTTTGGTACGTAAGCATAGCCTTCGTCAAGGAGGCCGACTTTAATTCTTGGCTCAAGTTGATTTGAGCGACGGAGAGGTATAGATCGTAGCGAGAAGTCTTGAAATCTCTCTTTTTTTTTCTCCTCTTCTTCACACGTTAACCCATTGGAATATAACAGAGTATTCTGTCCAAAAAATCAGATTTTTGTTCCTATTTATACCCTTTAACGCTTGGTCCACGTTGCGCCACACGTCCCCTGATTAGCAGTTAAAATTAGCATATTACTATGCTCTTTTAAAGACTAATTATACTTTGATGGAGTTTAAATGATGACATTTCAGGCCATAAATTGTACAAGGGACTAAAGGCAATGAGCATCAAACTTTCATGCAACACCAGTATATTTTGAAGAAAAATTGGAAAAGCTTGGACCAAGCCAAGAACGTTCGAACGCCAACTCACGTTCGAACGTCCACTTAAGTGATAGAAGACTAGATTGTTGAGACATGGCGTGTTGCAGCCAAGAAGGAAGACTCTGAGGTACTTGAGTACCACGTTCAAATGCCAACTCACGTTCGAACGTCCACTTGAATTGATTGAAGACCAGACTGATGAGTGCAAAGCCCCAAGATATGCATTGAGTGTGGAAATAGGTTTTCATAGAAGACCACATGCCACTTGAGTGAGAAGGTCGCCCATAAAGCAAAGAAAGAAGAAACGTTTGAACGCCATATAACGTTCGAACACCCATAAAGGAAAAACAGAGACAACGTTCGAATGCCAACTCACGTTTGAACGTTCTCCACAAGTAGGCTGCAGAGTAGTTGGCTTTTTACTTGGACTTGGGTGGCATACACTACTCCTTCACACTCTTTTGTCTCCCTCATTTCCTCCTTGCCTATAAATACTCCCCTTGAAGGAACCTTTAGAAAGGATGGTTTTTTATTTGGTAGAAGACTAGAACTTGGTTTGTAAGGCTTAGACTACACCAATGACTAGTAGAGAGCTACATGGAGGCTTAGACTCCTACCCATGTAGTTAGATGTATGTTATATTTGCTTGTATCAAGGGAGTTAGTTCATCTTTAGGTTGAGGAAGCAACCTTCTAAAAGTGACTTGCTTTCTTCTACTTTCATTATTTATGTCTTTCACTTCCATTGCTTGAGCTTCCTTATTTCTTAGAAGGGTGAAACTCTTCCATTTTTCTAGAGCTTTACCGAAGCCGTGAAGGATGTAATGTGATTCACTCATTCTTGGTTGAAGATCGGCTCTTTGTTTGGTGTGTTTCACTTTGTAACTCCTCTACTAGGAGAGATGAATATCACTCACTTTTCTAGCTTTACCAAAGCCATAAAGAGTGAGTAGTTCCTCATTCACTCTTTAGTAAGAGGTGATGAATATGTATAAATTATCCAGAAGTTATATTTGTGCATCTACTTTATGCTTTAATGCTTTATATTCCACTTGCTCATTGAATGATTGAATGCATCAAGTAAACCTAAGGCACTTTGTATAACCATGGGTTCTTTCTATGACACGGATGACTCTTGCATAGAAAGACCCATTGGTTCAAGGCAAGTACCCCGGTTAGATCTTCATGACAACATTTCAATCTTCACCATTATTGTGCCTTACTTAAAGAATGAAACATTAATGTCATGGTTGGATGCCTTGTAGAAACACTTGCTTGTTTGTAGATGGGTTGAATCTTGGCACAGACAATTCTTGTAAACTTCTAGAAAGGTATCGGAACTATGTGCTTAATTCTCACAGTCCATCTTTATCTTCCGATTAACTTACTGTTGACACAGGAGTTGATTGAGTTATAAAGCACAAGTATAATAAATCGGATGATTAACTACATGTTCTGATCCTCGAACTAAAGGGTGACTGTTTACATTTGAATTTTTCTTATATTTTGTCTAGAAAACTCTTGGAAAGAATCTTATATTCTATTCAGGAAATCCCAAAACTTCAAACTCTCAAGGTTTCCAGTTACTTGGTCTCTATCACTACTTACTTCAAAACACCAATCATAGTTCCCTGTGGATTCGACTCTGGACTTAACCGGATTATTACTACAGCTTGACCGCCTACACTTGGGTGTACACATTTCGGATCAAGTTATCCCCCCTATTCCTAGGTCTGTTTTCGCCCCAAAATGATTAAATTGCGCTCTGGTTCAAGTTCAAATATTTTTTATTTCAACGTGCTTTAAATTATTTTCTAACTTTTAAAATTTTATTAAAAATTTCATTTTTAGGCCACCCGATACTCAATTGCCTCGTAAAATGTAAAAATTCAACTATCTCAGAATTTGACAAAATTTGTCTAGATAACTAAATTTTGTGAGAAAAATCCAACGGTGAGGTCTATTTTGTCATCTGAGCTCTAGAAAAATAAGGGTTCTCAACCTGCACCGTAGTGACAATTTACTTTTTTGCTCTTTTTCATAAAAAGTTCAAATTTACCCGGGTTTTTCAGTTTCATTTTCCCTTGTATGTTTATATCAAAAAAGAAAAGAAAAAAAAAAGAGAAAAGGAAAAAAGGGAGTATCTTATTTCCCATGTTACTTTCGTTTTTTTCATTGCATAATTCCTTATGCATTGAGGACAATGTATAGTTCAAGTTGGGGGGTGAGGTGCACCATTTACATGTTCTACCACTTTTTGTATAGAATAGTTGAAAATGTTAAAATTTTGAATTTTTTTTTAAATTTTGGGCATTTTTTGTGTGAAAAATATTTCATATTGAACTATATTCCCCTATCCTAATTATTATAGGATTTGTGATTGCTTGATCTTCATTTTGAACTTTGAACACATGAGTACAACATAAAATTTTATCATATACCTGAGTATCACATATGTGTTTTCTTTTGAACTCGACCATAGTGCACCTTGAATGTTTAATTTCAACAATTTACTGATTGGATCCACATTTTTGAGCTTGACATACATAGTGGAGATGAAGTAAGTACCCATATGAGCTTTAGTGTCAATCCTTGTTGGGGGGAACTTACATTTACTCAAAGGAACAATTTTTAAAATGCAAAAATTTGTTCAATGATCTCATTATGCTTGCTTTGGTTAGAGTGCATATGGATAGTTGATAAACTTTGTCTTAAGATGCAATATGTCTCCCCATGCTTATCTAGAGATGATCTTAGGCCATCTTTGAATTGCATTAAGCCTTAGCTTTTTCTTGTGAAAAAATTATCCCTTGTGCCGTGATTGAGTCTTAATTGAAAATTCGTTTCCATGCCACATGCTTTACCAAGCCAGTGCAAAATGATTACAATTACCACATCTTGGTTTTCTGAGACTGACTGTGATTAATCATGAAGAAAGGGAAATGTGGTGAGGAAACCCAAAACAGATGAATGGCATTGAATGAAAAAGAAGAGAAGAATCCAAGAAAAATGAGAAAAGGGGTTTGAACAAGAAAAGAAAAGAAAAGAAACGAAAAATGTTAAGAAAAGAAAAAAAGAGACAAAAATTGAGGTGAAGGTGTAAAGTTGAAAATTCCACAAAAAAAGAGATTGTTAATAATAAAGGTCATGCTCTCAGAATTACCCTTTTTGTCTCCCTCTACCTTTTGTTTTACTTACCCTAAATATCACCCCAAGGCCTCATTACAACCCATGAAAGCTCTAAATGATCTAGAGAAAATATGGTGAGAGCATACTTTAAATGAAAAGAAAAGTTGGTTTTGCTATCTAGTGCCTGATGAGCACATAATATTGCACATTTGAAGGCCTCATTACATGCATTTTAACTCAATTTTTGTATTTAAGTACTTAGAGTTAGCCAAAGTTGTCAATAATGTTGAATTTTCGATGTTGCAGGTAATTATAACATAAATGATGGATTTTAGAACCTTGCAACTATGTGTGGATGTGTGGTGAAGAGATGGACACATTTCATGAGGATTTGGAGGCTTAAAAGTGAAAGAAATCAAGGAGGTATTGGTGTTTGGTAACATAGGTATCAGCACCCACACCATTTTGTAATAGTACCTCAGTTTTCCTCCTCTTTGACCATGATCTGCTTCGAATATGAAAAAGTGAAAAACATGAGAGTTATAGATCTAAATGTCTTCTGTATTTTGGAAAAATATCAGCTTAATTAGACGGTTAAATCAAAAGTTATGATAATTCTACAAAAACTAGTCCGCAGCAGAAACAATACCGGTACACAGTACCGGTACGGTTCTGCCTTTGGAGTTCGGGGTACCGGTACTATCTGCTAAATAGCCCAAAACACCTGCAAACCATGCTCCACTTGCTTGGGGGTCCCACCATTGATTCTTCTACTTGTCCCTTGACATCTCTTACACATTTACATGATTCCTACACTCTTGTGGAAGACTTTGCAGGCAATGACATTAATGGGGATGGGAGAGAAGGGGGCAGCCAGGAGAGTTGCAGGCTGGGCTTGTTTTAGCCTGTGCAATGCATCAACTCAGCCTCCTATGGATGGGAGGCTTATCACATACCTTGGGGGGATCACCATGGACGAAAATGCAAGGCTCACACTCCATATATTCAGCATTCACAAGCCATTGAAGGGGTGGCTACCTAAGCTTAGAAAGCTCCAAGGAGGAAGATGATGAATGGAAGATAGAAAACTTGGATTTTTTCATTTTCTTCCATCATTTCACTTGTAATTTATTGTAAGACTCTTGTAAGCTTCATTATTTACTTTTAATGTCATTTATTTCAAGTGCTTTGCAAGTTTAATTGAGTATCTTAGTTTCTACCATTATTGTCTTAAATTTTCTTCATTTCCTAGCTTTAAAATGGGTATTACATATTTTTGTTCATAGTTTAAGATTTCTTGCATTGAGTTAAGTTCCATGTTTCCTTTCTTAATTATGTCTCTTTACATTATGCATTTCCTTGCTTTCATGAGTAGCTATATTTTTAGTTGGCTAATCGAAGGGAGACCTCCTCTTGGGTTTGCCATTTCAACTCATTTCCTTTCCTCCTCTCGGTGTACGATGGTTCGATTTGACTGAGTTGAGTGTGGATGGGGTTGTGAGTCTTTGATATCCCATAGGCCTAGTCACGGGTTATGCTTGGATCCTCACTTCCATCTCGTCTCTCACTTCCCACAAATCAATTGTTCATTTATGCACCATTGGAGGAAGATTTTGAGTTGACATGGCATTTCCATTGGAATGACCTCTTCGGATTAGCCAACACTTGTTTTCTTTTCATTTTTAGCAAGAACACAAAACACCAAAACTCAAAACTTCAAAAGATTTTACACTTCTCTTCCATTTTGACAAAATCACCTTCACACACTTGAACTTTCCTTCCCTGAGGAGATGACCTTGGAATACTTTTTCAAGTAAAACACGACATTCAAAAGACTCCTTGCGCTTGGGGAGCACTTTTGTTCACAACATTACACACATTTTGTACATTTCATATTCCACCATTCCATTGCCCCTTTTCCCCCATCATTCCGAGGGAGAGTGACACTCCCCCATTCCTATAAGCCATACACATTGAGGAATGATGTTAAGAGGTTAGGGAATGCAACGGAAAACACCAAGCAGTGCCCTTACATTCCATTCATGAGATTATGCCAAGGTTGTTTCAATTGTTATGCATGCATGCACATCATTTTTGGATTATATGTGAGCATTTTGTTTTGTGCACAAGATTCTATCTCACATATACACATGGAAAGCATGCCAGGATAATCATAGAGTTATTTATTTTTTAGAGAAACGCTTTGTGAGAATTGCATCAAAGCTGAATTTGGATAGGTAAATTCATGTGGATTCTGTTGAGTAAAGTTTTAAATTACATATTCATTTCACACACACACACGAGTTTCCAAATGAAATGTGTAGGTGGATACTCTTGAATAACATTTAAGGCTATGATGTGATTCATGTGTGATTAGTTTGGGTGCATTGGACAAAGCTATTTTTGATATCCCAGTGCTAGTTAGGATAAGGACATATGTTTCAAATGTTGGATATGAGGAAAAGAAGTTTGTAGGTACCTTCACTGAAAATCTTCACGAGACAAAACTCGACCACTAGGGATTATTTAGGGGTTTAAAGGCTTGTTGCATATGGTAAATGCAATAGCGGAATTAGTATAGGTTTATTTTTGTTTGCCTAATTTTTACATTTATTTTGCTAGGGACTAGTATAACTTAAGTTGGGGGGTGTGATGAGCGCTTAATATTGCATATTTTACGGCCTCATTACATGCATTTTAACTCAACTTTGCATTTAATTACTTAGAGTTCGTCGAATTTGTGAATAATGTGAAAATTTTGATATTACAGGTAATCATAGAGTAATTGATGACTTTCAAAACACTGAAACTAAGTGTGGATGAGTGGTGAAGAGATGAACACATTACATGAAGATTTGAAGGCTCAAAAGTGAAAGAAATCAAGGAGGTATTGGTACCTAGTAACATAGGTACAGGCACCCACACCATTTGGTATCAGTACCTCGGTATTATCTATTTTTGACTATTATCCAATTTGAATATGAAAAAGTGAAAAACATGAAAGTTGTAGATCTAGATGTCCTTTGTCTTGAGTAAAAATTTAAGCTTAACAGGACAGTGGGATCAAAAGTTATGACAAATTTACGAAAGGACCTATCAGTAGAAGACATGCAAAACTTATGGGTAGAAGACATGCAAGACCTACTAGTAGAAGACATGCAAAACCTACCGGTAGAAGATTCTACTAGAAGTTTTCTACCAGTAGAAGTCCTACGTTCTACCAGTAAAACTTGCCTAGAAAGCCCAGACACGTCCCAACACGACTCCACCAACCACGGGGGCCCACCTTTTGTCCTCTAAACCATTCTCTGACATTTTTAACACTCCAAGATGATCTCCTAACCCCTATATTCAGATTTGAAGCATGAGAGAGTGGGTGGCCAAGGAAGAGAGAGGGAATGGTTGGAAAAGGAAAGGGTCCATGCCTTTTGAGTAACTTTGGAAGCTTTTTTGGACAACCTCTGCCCACAAGCAACCTATCTGAGCACACTCAAGGGTAGAGAGAGGGGGATGGACTAAAATATAAGTCTTCCTACATATATTTTCATAGATCAAGCTTTTAGAAAGAGAAGGAAACTACCTAAGCACAAGAGTGGTGTAGAGAGAGAAAGTTAGGGTTCTTGTTTTTCCTTCACCATTTTCATTCTTATAAGCTTGAATCTACATGTAATCTTTCTTTCTAACACTTTAATCTCATTTATTTCAAGTTGTATTGATTTTAGCTAGGGTTTACTAGTTCTATTGCTTTTATTTGGGTATTTTCTCTTTAAGCTTTACATTTTGTGTATGAATGCTACTTCTTTTGTAGTTTGAACTTCTCCTTACATTAATGCAAGTTCATGATTGATTTCATTACCATGTTTTTCTCTTTCATGTTTGTTCTTTCCTTTACCATGCATAGTAAAATCTTTAGTTGGCTAATCCAAGAGGGATTTCCTCTTTGGTATGTGAAATTAACTCTTTTTCATTCTCCTTCGTAGTGTAAAGTGTTTGGTTTGACTAGGTTGAGTGCGGACCTGGTTGTGGGCTCTTGATACACACTGCAGACTTGTCACGGGGTATGCTTTTGCCCAACACAACCACATTAGTCCCTCACTTCCTATGAATCAATCAAATATTGAAACACCATTAGTTGAATGAAATGAGTTGATTTGGCATACCCATTGGAATGAACTCTATGGATTAGCCAACCCTCTTTTTACTTGCATATTTCTCAAAACACAAATCACCAAACCTCAAATTACAATAATTTTCATTTTTTCCTTTGACAAATCACTTTTGAAAACACTTGACCTTTCCTTCCTTGAGGATAAAATCTTGGAATACTCATTCTAAGTAAACCACAACTTTGCAAGTCTCTCTTCACTTGGGGAGAACTTTTACACACACATTTTTGTTCACACACATAGTTTTCCCCATTTTTTGCATAGAACCCGAGGGAGAGTGACACTCACCAACTTCTATAAGCCATACACACATAGTTCGGGTTCATGTTTGGAGATTAGGAAAAACCATCCAAGCAGTGCGCATCAAGATAGGATTAAGATGCGATGACTAATTAGAAGATATGACTATTACTGGTCAAGTACCTAGAAGGACTACATTGAATATGCAAGGGGTTGTCAAGTATGCCAGCGCCATGGGCTATTCAGAGGACGCTGGCAATAGAGATACAACCCATAATAAAGCCATGGTCATTTAGTGCCTGGGTCATATATTTGATAGGTAAAATATTTCCTCCATCCACAAGGCAACATTCTTTTACCATTTTGGCCACTAACTATTATACAAAGTTGGTAGACTCCATTCCAATGAGGACGATCAATCAGGCCGATATTATACGAATGAAAAAGAAAAACATTGTGCACCATTTTGGGCTTCCCCAGCACATAGTGGCTGATCAAGGAGCAATCTTTGTAGGGAGTGAAGTTAAAGGATTCGTTGTGAGTGGCTTTCCAGAATAGGTTAAGTCTAGCTGAATACAATGAAGCAATGATGATTGAGCTTGAAGGCTTGGAATAAGTACAAAAGCTAAAGCTAAGAGCTACTGGGGCGTAAATGGTTGGCTAACTGGGAAGGACCATTTGATATCTTCAAATTCAAGAAAGGAGACATCTACCACTTAAGAGACTTGGATGGAGATCGCCATCATCATTCCATCAATGGGCAGTTCCTAAAGGCCTACAGACCGACGACCTAGGAGGCCGCAGAACGTTAGTGAGAGCTTTAAAGTAAGAGGTCACAGCCAGCAGCCTAGGGCAGGCCGAAGGCCAACAAAAAAGTTATTCTACCATTTAATAGTTATAAAAATGCAACGAAAATATGGAAAATAATGAATAACAATGTAAATTTTATTCATTGAAATGGCGTTAGAGTAGCATGCTTCTGAAAATTTGTTGTCCTAAGTTTGAAGTTGGCAACTTCCAGTTATGTAGACAAAAAGGAGCATAAGTGAAGGAGAAAGCTTGGTTGCAAGAGGTAGAGTATAGACCTCTCACACGAGTATTTTATGATTAGAGTCTCCCCGAGCATGCAAACTTTCCTCAGCCTCCACTTCCTTTTTCGAGAAGGATACTATGGAAAGTCATCTTAAAGCCAATTTGAAGATCAAAATAATAAGATAGAACATGGTTGCCAAATGCACTGGAAGCCAGATGTAGTATCTTCTTCCAACTTCAACAAGTGCATGTTGTCAACCCATGTTGCCTTAATCCTAAGACAAGGATCTACAAAATTACCCAATGATGGAGTTGAAAAGAGGTATCCATCCGAAGAAGGAACATGCAGTAAGTTGGTGAAGCCAACTATATATACGAAGGGAAAATATAGAGTAAAGACTTTGGTTAAGACCAAAGGAGAAAAGAAGTTGGAAACTAACGAAGTCAATTTCCAGATTTCTCGCTTCTAGGTCAGGAGGTTTCAGAAAGAATAGTAGTGTTCCACAGGGAAAAGGGTATTCTTGAAGGGTTTGGCTTGTTCAGAAAAGGCTAAGTGCTTCATGAGTATTTATAAGCCATAGAAGAGGTAAATGCTTTAATGGCCTTGCCTTAGAAACAGTCAACATTTATGAAGGTTTAATTTGGACAATGAAGCATCACTCTAAATAGAAGTTCAAGGGCCTAAATCCATGCACACAGATCAAACGATAGAAACGTGATGGGAATGACAATTAATTTAGTTCACAGTCATGTCAACCATCACAAAGGAAATGAACAAAAAGATATAACTAAAAATTAAAGAGCAAAAAAGTCCATCTTTATTTTTTCATTTATCATCTCTTTTGAAACTGTACAAGATTGAAAAAATAAACTTCTAATTAGTAAAGTGACCTATTCACATCCTGTAACTCGGTCGAAGCATACTCAACAAGGGCTAAGCCAACATCCACAAAGGTCGCGACATCCACCACAGCTGCCTTAAGTTCTTCCAAACACTATTGGTAAGATGTAGATTCCTCTAAGAGTGCCTCCCGTTGGGTCTCTAGCTTGGCGATCTTGCAGTCTATCTCAACCAGCCTTTGAGGAAGAGAGTCAATATGGTTCAAATAGCTGGAGCAAATATGGATGTGTCGATTCAAGTTGACTAGCCGCTTGTTGGTCATGGATGATGGCAATGCAATCTTGGCACTATTGATACAGTGTCCCTGCTTTTAGAAGAAGGGCCAAAAGTTTATCTGCTAGGTAGACCAACACTTGGCAGCCTTCTTAAAAGAAGAAGGGAGAGATAGAGAGGGCTCTGATTGAGCAAAGCCTTTCCTCAAGAAGGTTCATTTCAACCAAAACAACAGGGTGGCTAGCGAGGACTATTATTGCAGTCCCTCGATGGCCTTCAAACTCATTGTCTAGAACTAGCCTTGATTGCTAAAAGGAGACAGGACTAGAGGAAAGCTGAGCCTTCAAATAAGCTAGGATAAAAGGTAAGTCGGCATCATGTAAAGGAAGAGAGATCGAGAATGTAGCAGTGGCCTATGTTGGGGCCATGACCTGGACAGTCTTAGTGACCTAGGAGCATGTTGGCCTGCTGGGGAAATGGGAATTTCTTGACTGGGTGATAGACGCTCTTCATTCTCAAGGTCCATTACTTCAAAATTATCGGCCACATCATTGGAAAAGAGTGCTGGCGGAACTAAACCAGCTACGACCACAGAAGGGGCCATAGAAATGGGAATGGTGGTTGGGCCGAGGGGTTCAAAACTTTCAAAGATGGCATCTTGAGAGGGCCTTGCACTGACTGAGAGGGTCGTAGAAGGAGGAGTGCCATCACGCTGACAAACACATCGCACTAGGGTAGTATCATCTTCAATATCCTGTCCCTCATCAACTTGGGCATGAGAAACAAACGAGGAAGGAGTTACGAAAAAATGTCGTCGCTTGTCCTTATGATGAGACCATGTTGGAGAAG
This sequence comes from Ilex paraguariensis, assembly GCA_963454935.2. Lineage (NCBI taxonomy): Eukaryota > Viridiplantae > Streptophyta > Magnoliopsida > Aquifoliales > Aquifoliaceae > Ilex > Ilex paraguariensis. The sequence continues at coordinate 574,090 of CAUOFW020003181.1, read as the reverse complement.
TGGAAATAGTTGAGGAAGCTAGATTTGTAAAGGTTGCGAGATCAAGGTCGACTTCTTAAGGAGTAATAATAGCAAAAAGGGAATTCCTAACCGGGTCGGGCCTATAAGATGACTGAAATCATAATGAGAAGTTTATGTGGTTAAGAATAGTGGCCATGTCAAAATCAAATTGCTAAGAAATGTATCACTTCCACCAAGCCCTTACAAACTTTGAAACATCAAATGACTCGGTGAAAGAGGCCATTGAAATGGAATGATGGGTAAGAGAGTAGCAACGACTGATATTGAGAGTGCGACCAAAAGGGTAAGGAATTTGTTATACTAGGCCGAATTGGCAAGCAAACTGTTGAGGCATGTAAATCTCTACGTCGCAGTGGACATTGGTGCCATGAGACTTCCCTAGGCCGTAATTCAGGTCTCGAGGGTGAAGATAGGAGAACTAGGTGTCCTCATGGTAAGTGGAGGCATAAGCAGGGGCTTCCACATGCTTTACAAAAACCATTCTAGACCTCAGTTCAGGGCAAATGGCATTCAAACTGGCTATGATCCGTTTAAGTTATACAAATAAGAAAAATAATTAGCGAATGACTGTTCTCAAGAATGAGTTGTGGTAAATAGATGGCCATAGTGAATGACATGTTTGACGCCACTGTCTCCCACATCCCGCGATAGAGGTGGGCAAACATGATAGGGGCAAGAACATATGAGGCTCCCATGGCCAGGAAGATAGCCAGTGGAATATATTCCTTAATCACCTTGTAAGACAGAGTACAAAAAAATAACTGGTTAATCCAATAAAGCAAGAACGAAATATGTTCTTGACCTAACACAAGAGAGCCATCACGACCACAAAAGGTCAGAAGGAAAAAAGAATAGGTAGTGAATGACTTGTTATGCATATCAAGTAGAAATATGTAGATTGATTTAGTATGTGCAAGCAGAGCGTTAGCCTCAACCTCGAATGGAGGAAGGACTAAAAGAGTAGATATATCATAGACCATTGGGTCTATCAAGCCAAAACAGAAATGAAATGCATTATTTGCCAAACAAGAGAGCGGCGCCAAGCAGTGGCTTGTTAATGGGCATCGTAATAATGTTGAGCTCTATAGCATCATGAATACCAAGACGATGCCATAGAGTACCACTGGCTACCTTAACACAAGCAACCCATCATATCCAATCAGGGGTAGGGGTTTTCCATGCACGAACAGGATTGTTACTGAGCCAGTTTGTCCACTGAAGAGACTTGTCGAAGTTAAAAATTAGAGACATATGAAAGTCAAGGTAAATGTGTTGAAACTCGTCTAGAGATATCTCCTTGAATGCTGGCCCAAGCAACGTCTTTGTTGATGAAGAAGAATTAGAGATTGAGCTAAAGGTATGAAGAGTGTGTTGAGTAACTTGCACTTGTGAAAGAGCCGCTTCAAAAGCCACAACACAAGGAACCTCCATTGTAGAAAAATAAGAAGAAGAAGGAAAAGTCAGAATAAGGACAAAACAATGGGTCTGGAGATGGATTATATAGGCTCCGATGAGTACATAATTGCATGATTTTATATCTCAAACCATTCATTTTAGCTTTATTTATTAATTATATATTTAGTTTGAGTTTAATTTTGTGTTTTAAAGGGAATTTTGGTGTTTGTAGGAAAATCGATGCAAAGACGAGATTTTACATTCATTTTAATGCCTCATAGAATTTTGAAAGTAAGTTGGGTGAGTCCGGGATGGAACAGAGAGCATTGCAAGCATAATTGAGGAAAATGCTAGTGCTATCTGTTGGTTTTCCACCGGTTCAACAGTGAGCAAAATGAGGTTCTACCAATAATAGTTGATTCATACCGGTAGAATTGAAATAGAGACCTTAGCTACTGGTAGGATAATACTGTTCTAATGGTAGGTCTTAAACAGAAGTTTGTTCTACCAGTATTTATAAAGAGCTATTAGTTCGTCAGAGACGGAGAACAGTTCTACTTGTAGGTCTAATAGTGCTTCCTACAAGTTCATCAGTGTTAGAATTCGGCGAGGACTCGTCTTTCCAACCGTTAACTGACTGAATCTTCAAAGATATCTCCTAAGATCTACAAAGACTTTATAGGAAGAGAAAGAGACAAGATAGGGAAGGGATTTTAACTAGCCACATCTTTGTAGATATTTTCGGAGATTTTCAAGGAATAAGTGATAGACGTAGAAGGAAAGATGATGTCTAGAAAATCAACTGTTTCTCTATCTCCCTCTCTCTCTCTCCTTATTTTTCCTATAAATAACAACGCATAGGGGACTTGTAGGAGATGGTTTCCTCCATGGACGTTCTCCAGGGGTGATACTCCTCCTTCTTCATTGTTCGTTTATTTAGTTTTAGTTTGCAAGTACAAGGTTCCATTATTTACTTTATAGTTTTCAATTTCGTTGAACATTATAGTATTTCTATTTCTTTTATTGTAATTGCTTTCAATTTTGGTTTTAATTCAAAGTATTCTGTAAATTCCAATTTCAATATAAGTTTTATTTATTTGCTTTAAATTACCATGTCTTATTTAATTGCTTTTAATTTCTCTTTTATTATGTTTGAGTAGTTAATCTTTGGTATGATCAGATGAAGGATTCTCATCCGTGAATGGGTAATTGAAAACACGGGTGATGTGTATATTGTATTGCTTATCCGTAGACAACTAAGACTTGACACAGGTAATTCTTGGAATCACTACAATCAACGTGAATGTAATTCTTTCAAAATTAATTCAATCAATTTAAATACACATAGTAATTTTCTTGATTTCAAGTTGAATATTTTTCATTCAAGGGCGTTTTATATCATTTAGTTTCTAAGGTATCCAAATAGGAATGTGGAGTAGGTGATTAAACCTAAATAGTGTGTAAATGAATTAGGGTTTAGGGTTAATTGTGTGCATAAATTAGGTTAAAGTGATTAATTTATAAAATATTTAGGTTAATTTGTAATTTGTATATTTTGTAGGGTTTCAAGCATAGATACGAAAGTTTGAGAGGATCAAAGAGCAGAGGCTGAATTGAGCAAATGAGGCAAGTATAATTAAGAAGTCAAATAGTCAAACAAGGGTGGTTGCCAAGCATGAAATCCAGAGAATCCCCACAGTCTGGATGATGGTGGTGCCGTCTGGATAGTGCTTAAACTGGCTCACTTATCTTTATTCTCCCATTGGTTCATTTTTGCAACAAAATCCTCCCATTGTTCAACGTGGGTGTCTGTCGCCTTACCCCCTCTTTTCGGTGCCTATAATTTGCCCATTTTAGCCATTTTTCAGGGGATTCACTAGAGTTTAGTTTAGTGAAAGAGAAGAGAGAAAGGAGAGAAGGGAAGAGAGAAAGAAAGACTTCAGGGAGTATTTCAGTCAAGAGCTAGAGAAGCCCTACTCTAATCACTTCTCAGCCAGAATTTTCTCTGCTTCTGCATTTTTGTATATCCTTTCTATTTGGAGGGTTGAACCTCCCTCACTTTTGTGCACTAGCTGGTAATAAGAGTGGTAGTGTTTCAACTATCCCTTGGGGAAGGACTTTGTGTATTTATTTTCGATTGTAATGGGATTCTATAATCACCCTGGCCTCTACGGACTCTCGTGTCCATGATCCATTAAATTTTAGTTTCCATGGCATAAGAGACACCAGGGGTACCCTTGAAAAACCAAGTGAATCCATTATATCTTGCTCTACCTCTATGCAAGGGTGGTTTGCCAGGAAATCGGTCAATGCTTGGCATTTGACCGCATGCTGCGGCAAATTCTTGGTCCTACGAGGCGTGGCCTCTATATGGCCTTTGCCTTATTCTTGTCAAACTTAATTCCCTTCTTGTGTGCCAAAAATCATAGAAAATTCCCTGTTGTTACCTCGTATGCACAGTTCAAATTCATCCTCAACTGATGAATGCACATCCTTTCAAAGGCAGCTCTCAGATCGCTAAGGTGTTTTTCCATATCTTGGGTCTTGACAATAAATTCATTAATGTACAATTCTATAATCTTGCTGATCATGTCATAGAAGATGGTGTCCATGGTTCTCTAGTATGTTGTCCTACATTCTTCATTCTAAATGGCATGACCTTCCATTCAAATGTCCCTATTGATCCAGGACATCAGAAGGTAGTTTTGTAAACCCCTACATGCTTATCTTAGTATAGCAATGTAATTATTTTTAAAATGCTAATATATGTGATAATGTATGCATGAACTATGTGGATTTTAAGAGTAGAAATAAAAATGTTAGTTGAGGTAATAGGACATGTTGTAGAAGTTTGGAAGTATTCCGGAGTGAAAACACATTTTAGACAAAATTTGGTAGAAAGGATTTTGGACACTGTCTAGTGTTTGTATCATAACTTTTTATTCTGATGTCCATTTGATCTGAAATTTTGAAAGTAAATAGTAGACTTCTAGGGATACAAAAGTGTGTTTCATGAAAAGTTTCTAAATCGACCTCTAAATAGTCCACAACTTCATTGGAAATTTCAGCAGAAACTGGAAGTCCGTTCGAACATGAAATGACGTTCGAACGACCCACATTCGAACGTGAAATTCCGTTCAAACGACAGTGCATTCCAGTACTTTTTTTCTGATGGAAAAACAAAAGTACTAGGAGCAAAGGATGTTCAAATGCGAATGAAATTCAAACGTGAGCTACGAATTCTGACTTTCAGATTCGCGCATAGGGGACCATTTGACTTCTTATAAATACATAAGGACACCTCCTTAAGCCCTATTTCAACATTTCTAACCCTAGAGGGGCTTAGAGAGGAAGAAAGAAGGGGAAAAATAAGAGATTCAAGGGTTGATTCAAGTTGGGAAAGATCAGATCTTCATCTTCTTCTCTCAAAACTAAGGAAGCAAGGTAGAAGGGTTTTCTTCCACTCTTATTCATTGAGGCTAGGGCTTATATATACATATATTTTGACTCTTAATCATATATATTTGTTATGGAATCCTTGATTTTTGATGTTCTTGCAAACCTTACCATGTTTTGAAAGAATTTAGGGTTTTATAACCCTAGAAATTCATGTGCTTGATGTAAAAACCTAACTTTGGGAAAAATTAATTTTTCTTCTAGATATCCTCTTGTTATTGATTCAAAAACTTTAGTGTTTTTCTTGGAATAATAAAAGCCTATCTTTTGATGATCTCTTGCTTATTTTATTGAATTGTTAAGTTGGAAAAATACTTATGAAATTGGGGGTTTTGAATTTACTTGTGATTTGGGAAAATGGTTGGTACTGCATCTCTTGTATGGTTTGTTGCGATGGGCATGAATTACATTCGAGAACTACCATAGAGTGTTAGAGGTTAGTCTATCCCAGTGGGNGGTGTTGCATCTCTTGTATGGTTTGTTGTGATAGACTTGAATTACATTCGAGAATTGCGGTAGATTGTTAGAGGTTAGTCTATCCCAGTGGGGGTGAGATGGACTCCTAACACGGATTGTTGTTTGTGAGAGCAACCACTATTATTTACATAAATTCAAGGCTGAGANAGAGGTTAGTCTATCCCAGTGGGGGTGAGATGGACTCCTAACACGGATTGTTGTTTGTGAGAGCAACCACTATTATTTACATAAATTCAAGGCTGAGAGATGACATACTTTTCCTTGGAAGGATTCGTCAATGCCGTGGGAGACGGTATACGCCCTTCATAAATTGGTTTGTGTGGTTATGATGGGAGAATCACCGTGTGGATTCATGTGAAGCAACAAACATGCATAAGAATATGGGATGATACTATTGAATGATTAATTGATTTCTTCATATGTTATTCCTTTCATTTAACTTATTGATATTGTGTTAACTTGAGATCGAGTAAATTGTCACTGTTTTATTTTAAGTTATATATGATATTTTGGAAAGTGAGACCGAACTGTTTTATATGTTTCTAAACCTTATTCAAATTTGGGAGGATGTTGCAACAGAGCTTAGTGTTCACCCCCTACAAATACTATTTATTATAAGATGTCGGTTTAGATGAAAAGCTTGGAATTGATGAGCAAGTAGCTTGGAAAGTGCAATTGGATGGAAGAGTGCATCTTAAGAGGGATGTCTAGAGTCGATCTCTCCATGTTCTAGACTAGGAGATGCATTTTGATACAATGGATAGATGTAATTTTGTTTATTCTACTGCAAGATTAAGTTTGATTTTGAGATATAATTGTCATAGTTTGACATATTCTTTTGGATAATGTTGTAGATATTATTTATGATGAATGTAAGTTGCCTTATTTATGGATTTTATTAGTTGCTCTCATGATGTGAATGATTTTCAGTAGTAATGCCTTCCAAGGTGGATTTTGGGGCATTATAAGGTTTGGTATCAGAGCTTAGGAATTAGGTCTTTTATGGGAGCTGTAGGTTATGGATTACCATTAGAGAGGTAGGACTAGGTCGAATGAAATGTTTACTTAAAGCTTATACAAACCTTATGCTTTAGATTAAAGTAATAGTAAGGATGTCTTGTACATCAAGAAAACAAAATTATAAATGGATGAGCTATCTCGTTATGCCACGGAGTTTATATCTACTGAGGCCAAGGGGGCTAAACGATTCGCATAGGGCCCGAGACCTACCATTAGTGAGAAGTTTGTGGCTCACAAGATCCAAGACTATGNTTGAGGCCAAGGGGACTAAACGATTCGCATAGGGCCCGAGACCTACCATTAGTGAGAAGTTTGTGGCTCACAAGATCCAAGACTATGGGGATCTTGTTGACAGAGTTGCACTGGTGGAAAGAGACATAGAAGACAACTAGCGGTGACAGAACTTTGCGAGGGGAGGTCCAATCCAGATGGGTGCTAGCACCAGTGGAATGCAGAGGGTGACACCATATCGTCACCTAGACCAGGTGGTTGGACAAAGACTTCAGACAGTTCGAGGAGATGGGGCTACTCAGAATAGGACAGGCACTGACCCACATCAATGCTTCGCATGTGGAGAGCTTGGGCACTTCAGAAATAACTGCCCATCGCTTTCAACAAAGACCAATCAAGTAGTAGGACAAGTAAATGCAAACAAGCCACCACTATAGAAACCACTACAACAAAGACCGTTAACAGCTCTAGGCCCAGGTGGTGCCAATCAGGGAAGAGTGTTTGCTTTGACCCAACTGGAGGAAGACGTTTCTAATACAATTGTAGAAGGTATCGATCTTCTTTATAATTCTTTGGCCTAAATTTATTTGATCCCAGTGCTACTCATTCATTCATATGCACTACATATGCTCTTAATTTGGGATTGGTTTTTGAGAAGCTAGAACGTGCCTTGAGTATTGACATACCTACGGGAGAATAGTTGGATACTAGAATGGTGTGTGGAGGTTATGTGCTTTGAAATGGGGAGCAAGAATTACTTGTAGATTTGGTTGCATTAGACATGAAGGGATATGCCATAATATTTGGGATGAACTTGTTGTCTACTTTCCGTGCGATAATGGATTATTTCGTAAGCGGATTTCATTTCAATTATGGAGTGGGGTAGTTCTCAATTTCATCAATGATCGCAGTTCTTCCCACCCATTTCTTACTACGGGTAGTAGATTCTTGAAAGCTGAGGCAGGGAGCCATTTGAGTTTCTTAGCTAGCTTGATAGGTGATGATCGTGATAAATTCCAATCGAACGTGATATTGATAGTGTTAGAGTTTCCGGATGTCTTCCCAGATGAACTAGTTGGGTTACCCCCACAGGGAGAGATTGAGTTTAAGATTAATCTCTATCCGGGAACCGAACTCATATTCATTTCTCCCTATCGGATGACACCTTTGGAGTTAAAGGAGCTAAGGAAGCAATTGAGCCATCTCTTGACTATTGGGTTTATCCGTTTAAGCACTTCACCTTGGGAAGCCCCTAGTCCTCTTTGTGAAGAAGCATGATGAAATAGTTCAGTTATGCATGGACTACCAAAGGTTGAATCGGGTGACAGTGAAGAATAAATACCCATTGCCACGAATTGATGATTTATTCGATCAACTGTGGGGTTCTAAGTATTACTCTAAGATTAATCTTCGCACAGGGTACCATCAACTACGGATCAAGGAGGAGGATATTCCTAAGACAGCTTTTCGTACTTGGTATGATCATTTCAAATATACGATAATGCAGTTCGGACTAACTACTACTCCTGCAGCCTTTTTGGATTTGATGCACAACNTGGTATGATCATTTCAAATGTACGATAATGCAGTTCGGACTAACTACTACTCCTGCAGCCTTCTTGGATTTGATGCACAAGGTATTACGACCGTATCTAGATCATTTTGTTATCATTTTTATTGATGACATATTGATTTATTCACGGACACAAGGGAAACAAGAACACCATCTTTCAATAGTGCTTCAGACCTTGAGAAAGCATAAGTTATATGCTAAGATGAGTAAATGTGAGTTATGGATGAAGGAAGTGAAATTCCTTGGCCATGTTATGTCAGAAAAAGGTGTAGTTGTTGACCCCACATAGATTGAAGTTGTGATGAAATGGGAACCACTAAGGAATGTGATCGAAGTACGTAGTTTCTTGGGATTAGCAGGCTACTATCGGAGGTTTGTGGAAGGGTTCTCAAAGCTTGTAATGGCAATGACTCGCCTTACGAAGAAAGGGGAAAGATTCTTGTGGACTCAAGAGTGTGAAATAGCCTTTCGCACCTTGAAGGAAAGGTTGACAACTACTTTTTTTTCTCATTATTCCGAGTAGTGGGGAAGGATACGATGTGTATACCATGCTTCGTTATGAGGCTTGGGATGTGTGCTAATGCAAGGAGGTAAGGTAGTTGCTTATGGCTCGAGACAACTCAAGATTCATGAGCAGAACTATCCCACTCAGGATTTGGAGCTTGANTAGCTTGTTTGGGCCCGAAATTGTTCAGGAGACTACAGAGAAAATTCAACTAATCCGGGAGAGACTACGCACGACACAAAGTAGACAGAAGAGTTATGCGAATAGAAGAAAAAGACCATTAGAATTCTAAGAGGGGGACTATGAGTTCCTTAAGGTGTCACCCAAAAAGGGAGTGTTTTTTTTTGGACAGAAGGGANATTCTAAGAGGGGGACTATGAGTTCCTCAAGGTGTCACCCAAAAAGGGAGTGTTTTTTTTTGGCAAGAAGGGAAATTAGCTCCAAGGTACATTGGACCATTCGAAGTAATTAAAGCAGTGGACAAAGTGGCGTATCAACTTCGGTTACTAGCTCAGTTGTCAGGAGTACATGACGTCTTTCATGTGTCAATGTTGAGAAAGTGTCAATCGGATACAACGCATGTCATGAATTTGGAGGATATTGAAGTTCAAGATGGAGCAACATATGAAGAACAACTAGTGAAGATTCTTGATACCAAGGAGAAGGTGTTTCGCAATAAAGTCATCCATCTGGTGAAGGTTTTGTGGCAACATCACGGGGTGGAGGAAGCTACCTAGGAATCAGAGCTAAAGATGCAAGAGAAGTACCCTTATTTATTCTCTACTTAATGTAAGTTTTGAGGATGAAACTTTCTTTAAGGGGGTTGGATTGTAAACCCCCATGTTTCTTATCGTTATACAGTAATGTGATTATATTTTTTTGAAATGCTAAGATATGTAATGATGTATGCATGAACTATGGAGGTTGTAAGAGTAGAAATAAAAAAAGTTAGTGGAGGTAATAGGGTATGTTGTAGAAGTTTGGAAGTATTCCGGAGTGAAAGCACACTTTAGAGGGAATTTGGGTAAAAAGGATTTTGGACACTGTCTAGTATTTGGACCTTAACTTTTTATTTTGATGACCATTGGATCTGCAATTATTATAGTAGACTCTGCACTTCTAGGGCTACAAAAGCGTATTTCACAAAAATGTTCCAAATCGACCTCTAAATGGGTCAAACTGCACTGAAAATTTCAGTAGAAACTGAGATTACGTTCGAACGTGAATCGACGTTTAAACGACAGTGAGTCCCAGTACTTTGGTTTCTACAGAGCTCTGATGGAAATACAAAAGTACTAGGAGCAACTGACATTCAAACACCAAAGTGACGTTCGAACAAAAAGTAGTAAATTGCACTACTGACGTTTGAATGCCAAAGTGACGTTCGAACGTGACTTACGGATCTGGGTTTCAGAATCGCGCACAGGAGACTATTTTTCACCCTATAAATACTTAAGCACACTTCCATTATCCCCATTTCAACATTTCTAACCCTAGAAAAGCTTAGAGAAGAAGAAAGAAAGAGAAAAACAAAAGATTAAATAGTTGATTAAAGTTTGGGAAAGATCAAATCTTCAAGTTATTCACACATAGTCAAGAAAGAAGAAAGGTAGGGATTTTCTTCCACTCTTATTCATTGAGGCTAGGGCTTATATATACATATGCTTCGACTCTTAATCATATATATTTGTTATGAAATCCTTGATTCTTGATGTTCTTGCAAACCTTACCATGTTTTGAAAGAATTTATGGTTTGATAACCCTAGAAATTCATGTTCTTGATGTAAAAACCTAACTTTAGAAAAAATGGATTTTTCTTCTTGATATCCTCTTGTTCTTGATTCAAAAAAACTTTAGTTCTTTGCTTGGAACAATAAAAGCCTATCTTTTGATGATCTCTTGCTTATTTTATTGAATTCTTATGTTGGAAAAATACTTATGAAATTGGGGGTTTTGAATTACTTGTGATTGGAGAAAATGGTTGGTATTGCATCTCTTGTATGATTTGTTGTGATAGACTTGAATTACCTTTGAGAACTACTGTAGAGTGTTAGTGGTTAGTCTATCTGAGTGGGGGTGAGATGGTTTCCTAACACTTGTAGTGGATTGTTATTTGTGAGAGCAACCACTATTGTTCATGTAAGTTCGAGGCTGAGGGATGATATACTTTTCCTTGGAAAGATTCGTCAATATCGTGGGAGACGGTATACGCCCTTCCTAAATTGGTTTGTGTGGTTATGATGGATGAACGAGGTAGAATCATCGTGTAGATTCATGAGAAGCAACCAACATACATGAGAATATGTGATGATGCAATTGAATGATTAATTGATTTCTTCACATGTTTATTCCTTTCATTTAACTTATTGCTATTGCGTTAACTTGAGATCAAATAAATTGTCACTATTTTATTTCAAGTTATATATGATATTTTGAAAAGTGAGACCTAACTATTTTATATGTTTCTAAACCTTGTTCAAGATTGGGAGGATGTTGCTACAGAGCTTAGTGCTCACCCTACAAATACTATTTATTCTCAGATGTGCGTTTAGATGAAGAACTCGGAATTGATGAGCAGGTAGCTTGGGAAGTGCAATTGGATGGAAGCATGGATCTCGAGAGGGATGTCTAGAGTTGATCTCTCCAAGTCCTAGACAAGGAGATGCATTTTGATATAATGGATAGATGTTGTTTTGTTTATTCCGCTGCAAGATTAAGTTTGATTTTGAGATTTAATTGTCATAGTTTGACATATTCTTTTAGATAATGTTGTAGATATTATGTATGATGAATGGAAGTTGCCTTATTTATGGACTTTATTAGTTTCTCTCATGATGTGAATGGGTTTTAAATAGTAATGTCATCCAAGGTGGATTTTGAGGCGTTACAGTATCCTTTCCTAGGAATAGTATACTAGCCCCCAGCCTCGAACATACGTGAACAAATAATGGTTAGTTCTCGAAAGAAACTAAACCCCCTACTAGTGTTAGGAAACCACCAAACCCTTCAAGGTAAAAAAAACCTTTAACACTCTATGATACGCATTTAAGAGTAACCCACGTTCATCACACCCATCAATACAAGAGATAAAAACAACACTTTTCATAAAATTCAACTATAATCAAGAATTATTGATCCATAAATTTTTCAAAGGAATAATTCAATAAAACATGCCAGAGATCCCACAAAAAATATATTTGAATTGATAGTAATCAAGAACTAGGTTTTTAAATCAAGAAAGAATAGATATTGGAAGTAAATCATGTGTTTTATTCAAGAAACGAATCATGGATTCAAAAGTAAATCAATTATTTGTATCATAATAATGATGAAAAAGATATATTATATAACCCTAATCATCAATGAATGAATCTGAGAAAAAACCGCTACATTTAATCCGATGTTTGAAAAAAATCCTAGCGTATTTGAATAAATCCCGAAGCGAGAATCCTTCCCATGTCTCTTCTCTTTTTCTCAAGCTTTCTAAGGTTTTCTTGGATGAAAAATTGCTAAACCTAGGCCTAAAGGTCATTTCTTAGGTATTTACCATACCAAAAGAGGAGAAAAATCTTAGGACAAATCGTCCAACTTCTGCCCGGTGCATCCGGACGCATGTTTCTACCGTTCGGACACGTCAGATAGTATACCCTTGACTTCCAGATAAATTTTGATCTATTTAGAAGCAGATTTATGAAATTTTTGTGAAATACACTTTTGTACCCTTGAAGTCTAGTTTTTGTCTCCAAAAATCAAATGCATTGGATATTAGAGAAAAAAGTTATAACCAAAATATTAAGGTTGTGTCAAATTCTTTTCTACCCAAATCCTCTCCCAAATAGGTTTTAACTTCAAAATACTTCTTAACTTCTAATACACTCCATATTACCTCTCACAAAGTTTTTCGATCTTACGGATTCAATGAAAACCTTATTTTGATCTAAAAATATTTATAAAATTACTTAGCCATACTTTTCAATCCAAATATCTCCAAAACTCAATTTATCTCAACATAAATACATGCAAAACGTGAACTTTATAATCAATCTTTCAACTATGATTCTAATTTTCTACCATCATTTTATTCATCTTAGGAGAACGCTTAAGATAATATTATCCTGATTTAAAATTTTAATATGGGGTCTTACACCTACAGTATTTTCTGAGGTGGATTTCCATATCAACAAATTGCTTGTACCTTTTATTGGTTTATACTTATACACTTGTAATTTGAGTACACACGTGCACTATGTATTTGATATTATGATTTATTGACCATTCATTAAATTCATAGTGGTTTGGTAGAAATTTTGTTGCCCTGGTTGGGATCACCTTGAGAAATTGAGTTTTAATTGACAAAATTGATAAACTTGTTATACTAATGTTTATGGGTTTCATCGATTGTTCTTATTAAGGGGCTATTAACTTCTCGATTAATTTTACAAAGATGTAATTGAGGTATACATAGGTTAAAATTCGTGGTTGTCAAAGTGAAATTTCAATTAACCTATTCACCCCCGTCCAAGTAATGTCTATCATCCCACGTGTTACATAGTGAGAGATGATCAATTCCTGCTAAGGATAGCATTTATCCTTATAGGTTTGAATCCTAGATATCCAATGGTGGAGTAGAGGTAGACTGGTTCTCTAAGTGGAAGTCTTAGTTGAGCTGAGCTAGTCAAGTTGTGGAGGATTGGGACTGTATCAAATTGGCGAGCTAGAGCTTCACTGAGCTATCGAGCTCCTTGTGCCAAGCTCATGTTTAAATTCTTATCATCAATTGCGCCCCCCCCCCCCAGTTTAGCTTAGCGTGACTCACATTTGCTTTTCATTTAATGCAATTATTCGTTAGTGCCTGAGAAGCGAGAACATAAAGCATGCAAACATATCTGCCAAAGATCTATTGTGGGGGCCAGTATTTAAACTATTCTTGGTCATTAACTTTCAACACATTTCAAGAAGCTCAAGAACTCTGGTATGCCTCTTCTTACTATTTCTTATCTTTTTTTTGTCTTCCTCTTGCACTAGAACTCTTCAAGTAAGAGTATACAGGGTGGATTCATGCCTTTCAATTCTACTTCTACCGCTTTTGTTTATTCAATTGAAGGGCCACAACCTTGATCCTCTAGAGTCCTTTGTAGGGTCGACCCATGTCTGGCTAGAATCAGTCCTTGATTATTTGCTCTCTCTACTCACCCATAGAAATGGTTTTCTTCCTCCAAATTTGTGTGTCAATCACAATTACTTTGTCGCTATAGCCAACAATTCAAAGCATACTTTATCTTAGGGTACTCTTTTGTTTGTGTTCGAGGCCGATAAGGCCAATGAGGACTTTGACTCCATTCTAGAGATTGCCTCATAATCAATCAAGATTGTGGGGGAGAAACAAATTTAATATCTCTTGATGAGGGTGTTTTGAATGAGATCAAGTCCCTCTAACAAATTTATGACTCCATTCAATTTTGGCTTCCTTCTCTAGATGAAACAATTGATTCATTTGATCCCAATGAAGTCTTTTTCTATGATTCAATTTTTGAGGATAGGCTTTGCTTACCCATGACTTAATACATTAGGGAACCCCTCAAGTACTTGTACCTTGCTCCTTCCCAATTGACTTCGAACAGTTGGGGATTCTTGGTTGGTATTACTGTACTTTAGGCCAAAGCCAACAGCGTTAGTGCTTGCTCCACCATTGTTGAACTCTTTTATTTCTACAAACTCACCTCATTGATTAAGCATAAAAAATGCAATTTTATTATATTGAATGATTGGTTAATTGCATGTTATTTGAGACTAAATGTACTAGATTCTTGATTTTTCTAGCTTGATACTGATTCCTGATTCCCTAATTTAGAGTGATAATGAACAATTCAAGTGGAGGAAACACTAGAGGAAGGTGCAAAGTTTAATATTAGATGATTTGATGAAGAATTGAGAATTTTAGGCAATAAGTTAGGACTGTCCAAATGCACAATGGGCATCCAAACATTCCCGAATTGTTGGATAGATGAAAAATGAGATGTACAAGTATTTCTAGAAAGGTAGGATCATATGTGATGAGAGCATAATATTGCATATTATTGGCCTCGTAATCATTCATCTTAATCATGCTAGTTACTTTATTCCTTTGTTTTAGTTAAGTTTTGTATTTTATAGTGAATTTATGTATTTGCAAGTGAACTACGGTAAGAATGGGGATTTGCATATGTTTCAGTATCATAACGAACTTGGAGTATGACCTAAGAGGTCTAGGAGTGATGTCAAGGCCACTGCAAGCAAAATTGAGAAAAATACCATTTCTACTAGTAGGTCTTCTACCAATACAACAAAGGCCAGAAGATGGTTCTACTAGTAGGACAACACTCCTACCGGCAGGAGAAAAACAAAGAGTTGTTCTACTAGTAGATGAGTACTATCCTATCGATAGGTTGAAGACAGAGAGGAGTTCAACTAGTAGAAAAGCAAGGCAATCAATAGGAGGAAAATAGTGAACAGTCCTACCGGTATGTCATTTTATTCTTTCTACCGTAAGTTACTGAATTTCGGTAATCAAGACTCATAAGGAAGACAATTGGCTAGCTAATTTCAAGGGTCGTGATTGGTGGATTAAAGGGAGAAAAATCAGCAATAAATCTCCAATAAATACCCAAGTCTAGCAAAAGAGAGGGGATCACCATTCCATTATTCAATTCACTATTCTTCTATTTTCTCTTTCCTAGGGTTTTAGATTTTCTTCTTCTTCTTCTTCACAAGCTTTCTCCATTGTTTTACTTTACAAGCTTTATTAAATTCAAGTATTACATTCACGCAAACACAATTACTTTTGGTTTCTTTATGCAAACGGTATATATTCATTGCAATTTCAATACAAGGTATTTACTTTCAATCGCAATTTCAATGTAAGTCTTCTTCTTCCATTAATAGTGATGCTTTGTTTAATTGATTTCGATTTCAATTCAGTCATGAGTAAGTAGTCATTTACTTTGTTTGATCGGATGAAGTCATCTCATCCGTAAATTTGGGGTTTTAACTGAAATTAGGGTTTCCAAAGAATAGTATTTGGGTCTATTGAATGTTTAAAGTTGAACACAGTATCGATATGTATATCATCTTTCTTATCCCTAGATAGTTGAGTCTGGCACAGCTAATTCTTAGAGTCACTGCAATCGAAGTGAATTACCTCTAATCAATTCAAGTGTCTTGGATACATATTTGTCATTTATAATTGGGTGTTAAACGAATATCTACCGCTTGAGTGTGTTTGAGTACAATCTCAACTAAGTTATAAAACTTTGGATCAAAATACCTATTCACAGTGAGGTAATCTCAATCAATCAATCGATTTTTTGCTTTAATTGTTATTTCTTTAATTGATCATTTCTTCCAACAAACTCTCAAAATTCAAGGTTTTTATTTTCTTTTGATCATCACCTCTTGAACCATTTGTTTTCCTTGAGAAGATGAGCTCGATAATCGACCAAATTACAAACACAGTCTGGATACACCCAAACCATCTAGACGCAGCTATTAAGATTACTCTAGAGAGTTTCCACCAAATGGACACCCTACTATCATCTGGACACACCTAGCAAGATATGTCTAGTGGGTCTCAATTATCAGGATGTAATATTACTATTAGGATGTGACTTTTTGGACCTGATGCACTTGTTTTGCATTGAAGAGATTTCTTTTTGGCATGGAATTGTCCCTAAATCAACCCTAGTTTCCCTAGAATAAATATAACTTTTTTCTTTTCAAAGAGCATCATCATCCTAGATCCCATCTTTAAGATTTACTTTATTTTATTTTTTTTGAGATATACCCATGACCTGTGAGTAGGGATTTGTGATTGTTCTTTCAGGTATTTATATTATGCAATTATTTTATTGAATTTAATGATAAATCTTTAGGTTTTCCAAGATTGACTAAATAATTTTGCAGAGTTTTATACTCTATATAATTATTTGATTGTCTATTAACCATATTGATTTCTTGGTATATTTAATGCTTATAATTCCATGTGAGTTTTACAAAACTAGTTCTTCAAATTTTATTTTCATATCAATCAAATTAATTGTGTGTTCAAAGCTATATTTTTTACTCTTCATGCAGATTTCAAGTATTTGCTTAAGAAGAAGGACGTCAAACCACATTTATGGGGATGAATTTTGCTACTCTAAGTGTTTGATTTGGTTATCAAAGACAAGAAATGAATAGAAAACGTGGTAGCATATCACTTTTCAAGGCTGACTTATGACTTATGCAACTAGGTATCAATCAATAAAAACTTCCATGATGAACAACTCTCTATAGTTTCTGAGCCACATGGTATCCAGACATTGCTAGTTATGTAGCTACTGGTATGCTCCGTTGTTACTTCTGTTCCTTTGACAAAAGAAAGTTTTTTGGTAAATCATTAGCAGATATGTACCTAATCAAGAAATTAATCATGTCATATCTTTTTGTCATGATGAAGCACGTGGTGGGCACTTCTCGTAAATGAAAACTATTGCAAAGATTTGCAATGTGGATTTTACTGGCCCACCATGTTTCAAGATAACCATGTTTTTTGTGTTGAATGTGTTAATTATGAAAGTAAGGGGTATTTCAAAAAAAAACATGATGCCCTTCAACCTAATTCTTATTATTAAAAGTTTTTTATTTTTGGGACATTGATTTTATGGGACCCTTTCCCCAATCCATTGGCTATCTACACATTTTAGTTGTTGTTGATTTTATCTTGAAATGGGTCAATCCAACTCCTTGTCATAATAATGATTATCACACAATAGTGTGGTTTTTGAAAGAAAATATCTTCTTGTTATTTGAAATTCCTCCAACCATTATTAGTGACGGGGGTACACATTTTTGTTAACATTATTTTGAAAACTTCATGACTAAATATTTGATAAATCACAAGGTTCTAATCCCCTATCACCCACAGACAAATGACCAAGCAAAATTAACTAATAAGGAGATAAAATAAATTTTAGAGAAAATGGTAAACCCGAACCGCAAAGATTGGTCCCTAAGACTAACTGATGCACATTCGGCTTACCACACAACATACAAAACTACTTTGGGAGTGTCTCCTTATAGGCTAGTTTATGGTAAGGCATCTCATTTTCCCGTGGAACTTGATCTTCGAGCATACTGGACAATTAAAATGATAAATTTTAATATAGATAAATTTGAAAAATTTAGAAAGTTTCAAAACAAAGAAGTAGAGGAGCTTAGGAAGGATGCTTATGATGATATCAAGAGTGAAAAGAAAGAATGAAAGTCTTCCATGACAAATAGCATAATGAGGAAAATATTTGAGCCCCCCAGAAATTGTTGTTTTATAATTCCCACCTCCACCTTTTTCCTAGTAACTCGAGGTCTAGGTGGTCAGACCCATTTATTAATAGAAAAGTGTTTTCTCATGGGACTATAGAGATTGAAAATCCCGAGAATGGTAATTTATTTAAGGTAAATGATCAGAAGTAAAACCTTTCTTAGAAGGGTTCATGGCTGATGTGGAATCCATAGAGTTGGTTGATCCACATTACATTCTTGCATTATACTATACAGTAGATTTAGTTACATTTATTTTTTTTCTATTTTATAAGTATTCTATTTTCTAGGATTTTAACAATTGTTGTTGCACTAGGTATTTCTACTCTCTCGATCTTTATTTATTATTTTGATCATTCAGGCTTTATTTACACATTGAGGACAATGTAAGATTTAAGTTGGGTTGTATGCTATATATTTTGTGAGTTGCAGAAATTTTGTTTTTGTTTAAATTTATTAGATTTATTGGAAGTTATTTTTTTATTGTTTTGTATGTAGTTAGATACCCTAGTTTTCTTGAAAAAACATTATTATTATTTTTTTTTTTTGACAAAGATACAAATTTTTTTTTACTTTGATCCACTTGAGTCCAATATCTCAATTTTTTACCAAATGCTCATTTTTCTAGAGAGTTGGGTACCTTTGAACGCTCCTTGTCCATTCAGACGCGTGTTAGGGACATAAATTGATAATAAGGGGTCAATTCAATTATTTTTTAGAATTCTCTGTTCTACCTTTACCTTATCCATAAATTACCTTTAATCCCTATGGTTCGACCTCAAACTTATTTTGTATTTAATACTTCTTGATCGCCAACACTTGATGCATCCTTTGGATATCTAGTTCACCCCCCCCCCATTGCAGAACTCTTTCATTGCTAAAATTGATGTAATGATTGTATTGTTTGTATTGAATGAAACTTTGGGATTCTTTTGAATGAAATGTAAGTGTACAGAGGTTTGAGTGGTAGAGGATTTACGTTTCAAATTGAAGTCGTAGAGGATTTTTCATGAGTTCATAAATGTTTGGGTTGCCCAGTAGTCTTTGGACATGGTTACTGAATTAGATCGTATTAACTTGGGAGCATATCTTCCTTAGAGTGAAAATTCCCTTAATTATTGGATCGTTTGTTCATATTGACCCTGAGTTGTCTATTAGGATTATTTGCTCACTTGTGTGAAACTGTATTAATGTTGTGATCATTTTACTATTTTCAAACTTAATTGTTTTCTATCAACATTTATTGTTCTATTATTTATGTATGAAATGAACTATTTTGATGCCCAATCATGTCAGTTTTTTATTTTCAAACGCATTTTCTTGGAATTGAATTGTTGATGCTCACCCTACATTATTTCCCCTTTTCAGATCAGTAGGTGGTGGGAAAGTCAATAGAGTTATTGAGGCATGTAAATTGTAATGAGCTTGATGTACATTGCGTGAAATGAAACAAGTCTATTACTAAGTCATATCATAGCTATGTATAGCTGTGTATAGCCGTGTTTACAATTTAGTGTCAAAGCTTAAATCATTTTTTGAGGATTGTATGGTGTATGTCTTATCGAAGCTATTAGCACTCTGGATTATATGGAATTAAGTCGGGCCTTCACAAACATGCACACACTCTCTCACTGCC
>CAUOFW020003181.1:525428-553947 GCA_963454935.2 Ilex paraguariensis | reverse complement strand
CCCCCCCCCCCCCCCGCCCCCCACGTGTGTGTTTGGCATAAAACCAAGAATTTGACAACATTCTTAAGTAATTAGTTGGGTATCTAGATCTGCATTATTGTTATATTTAAGGATATATCTTTTCAAGTTTTAGTTTAATATGAGTATGTATATGAATTTAATTTTTTTAGATAATTAGGAACTCAATATTTTCTTTGGTAAGTTAATAAACTTTAGCTTATTATTATCATGATTTTTCATGTTTACAATGTTTTTCTCATCAACATTCCACATACCTCAATTAATGGATGTTCTAGTAGTACCGTACTGCCTGTTGTTCACATGAGAATACATTGTTGAAGTGGATGTTTTGATTTGAGAAGATTTTTGAACATATTTATCTGATTTGGTTTCTTGATAATCGAGTGTATTATGACTATGAGAGGTGGATTCTGTATTATATGCACAAAGTCGTTGGCAGCACCAATAGGTTGGCAATTTTCAACCATATGCCTTCTCTTGGTGGTGAAGCCAAAAATTTGTTCCAAAGTGAACCCTTCTTACTATAAATTTTAAATCTTTTTTTTTTTGAATTGATTAAAGCTAGATGAGACATTGGTATATATTTGTGTCGAGCGCAAAAAAAGTAGAGGCTTAATATCAAGTTCAACTTAAGAACACCACAAAAAAAAAACTACAAATATGCAAATAAAGGGCAGTCATAGGTAATTCTAACACAAGAAAAAATATCAAACATTCAATTATAGTTTCATCACAACTTTTCTTATTCCAAATCCACTATTGAAACAGTCAATCAAACAAGATTAACAAAGAAAAATTAAAATTACTAATGCTGGAATTTGAAATGTTCAGCTGATGTGCAGCCTACTCAGTAGTCTAGTAAAGATCCAAGCTCACGAAAGCAAGATGCACTTGGAAGTACAAATAATGTTCTAGCACACATGGTTGAGTTGGAAATTTGTTAGAATATATTTCACTATGTACATAGCATTTACATAATTAGTATGTTGTTTTCTTTCTTGCGTCACTCTTGTGACTTGTGTATAAATATTTGTCTATATATATATATGTGTGTGTGTGTGTGTGTGAATAGAAGCTTTCTAATATGTAGAATTTCAGAATTAATGGAATCAAGATTTCCCCTCTTTTTCTTCTCTTGTCCTCTTTCTTTTTCCTTCATCATAGAATAGAAATTTTAAGATGGTATTAGAGCAATACTGGCTACTGATCCACCAGAAAATCCTAACATCTCTTCTTATTCTACTAATAACAATGTTGACGTGACTAATACCAACCCAAAGGATCCTACTAGTCCATACTTTCTCAATCAAAATGATGGTCCAGGAACCTTACTTACCAATCATCCCTTTACCGCTGATAATTACCATTCTTGGGCTTGAATAGTACGAAGGTCACTATGGATTTAGAAGAAATTAGGATTCATTGATGGTTCTCTCTACAAATCAGCTAATCCCAGTGACCCCATGTCTGAAACTTGGTTGGAGTGCAATGATATGATGATCACCTGGTTTTAGAATGCAATGTCCTTGGAGATCAAAAATAGTGTAGTTTATGTGGAAATTGCACATGAGATTTGGACTGAGCTGGAAGAGAGATTTGCACAGAACAATGGACCAAGGATCTATGAGTTAAAGCAATCAATGCATTCCCTCTTACAAAGGGATGGCTATGTAAGTCCGTACTTCTCAAAAACTAAAAGGATTACTTGATGCTTTTAAATTTTGAATTCATACCTTCTTGTTCATGTGGAGCCATGAAAACTGTTCTAGAAAATCAACTGAGGGATTGGATAATGAATTTTTTTATAGGATTAAATGAATCTTTTTTGAACATCAAGTCTCAAATCATTTTGATTAAGCCAATACCAAGTTTGAGTGAAGTTTATACTCTAGTGCAACAGGAAGAATCTCTTGCATTAGCATCAAAGGTGAATTCTCATGGAAATAGAGAGAGTAATAGTCAGCCTGGATTTCAGAGGAGAGGCCTTTCTGTACCTATTGCAAAATTCTTGGGCACTAAATAGATAAATGTTTCAAGATTCATCCAGAAATTGAGAAACCATTCTGCACTCATTGCAATTTCTATGGGCACAATGTTGAGAAGTGTTACAAATTGCATCGCTATCCACCTGGCCACAAGTTGCAAAAAGCCAAAGCCATTGGTTATCTTCTAATCAAGTTACTTCATTCAGTTAAGATCAGACTACTAAAGAATCACAAGCCAGTACCACCAAAGAGCAATATCAAATCCTCATGTCTTTACTCCAATCTAAAACTTCACATGTTTCTGTGAATCATGTTCAATTCATTCCAGAAATTGCAGATAACCATTCCAAGTCCTTTTCCATGACTAGTATTTCTTCTTGTTTTTCAATTTCTAAAACCAAATCCTTTGATGTCACCAAAATTCCTTGAATTATATCAGGGAATAGTTGACAGTGTGACAGCAGGAGAAACTTGGGGAAACCTAGTCGGCCAAAGGTTAGTTCTTCTTGTGTCATTTGTTGGAAACCATCAGGACATGTGTCATAGGTATCTTGATGCAATGGCATTTAGTACAATGATATGGAAAGCCATATCTTTTCATCACTATCATATGCAATCCTGAGTGCAAGGAAATCAAAACAAAATTAAAACAAGGGCAATTGCCTCAAGACTAGATATATTTGACTTCAAGGGTGTTTTGAGAGAAACTGCATGACCTAAAAGACCAGGTATTTAAGAAGGAAATATTTTGGAAATTGGTAGCACATAATTTAGAACAAGTACTTCTGTGAGACAATATTACAAGAACAATGCTTACAGAATACTTTTAAACTCACTCAAACGATGGTGACACACGTAAGTATCTATATTGGGAATTCCCAGAGAATTATGTATGGAACAAGAAGAGTAAATGTTGGACTTGAAGGAAAAGGGGAAAGGTTATTGTTTGTGTCAATGGTGCAAATCCTGTGAAGGTGAGATATACTGTCTAAGGATCCTACTAAACCATAAAAGAAGACCAACATCGTTCAAAGAGTTTTTGATGGTCAATGGAGTTTGTTACTTATCATTCAGAGAAGCCGCTCAAAAAAGGAGGACTTCAAGAATTAGATGAAAGCATCTCAAAATGTTTGAATGAGGCCGCAACATTTCAAATGTCTCAAGCACTTCGTAGGTAATTTGCAACAATTTTTAGTTTTTTGTGAACTTTCTGATGCAAGAAAATTATGGGATGACCTCTCTGAATCCATTTCCAAAGATTGTAAAAGAATCTATGTGGAGCAACTGACAACACAGTTATCAGGCACTTTGGCAAGTATTAACTCCTTCCTTGAAAGCATGGGGAAAAGCACTATAGATTTATGACTTAACTATATTGACAGCTATGGAGGATTCATGTATAATTGAAACAAGATAGAATCATTCAAGAGANCATGGGGAAAAGCACTACAGATTTATGACTTAACTATACTGACAGCTATGGAGGATTCATGTATAATTGAAACAAGATAGAATCATTCAAGAGAACTTACAAATAATATGACCATTGAGACCCCATCGGAAGATTACCCTGCGCCACAGAGCTTTAACCCCGAATAAGAGGCCATATATACGACAATATTAGAATGGGTAAACTCATGCTGACCAAGAGTATTCTTTGTTAATGGTCAAGACGAACGAGAAATAAATATTTGTATGGTGTAAAACTTGCCGCCATAAGATCAAGAAGAAAGGTAGCTCTTATGACAACAACATCAAGAGTAGCTGTTGCACAATGTCAAGGGGAGGATAACTCACTCACAATTCAAAATATCCACCCTTACTACAAAAGCAAGTATATGCAACATATCTAAGCAGAGTGGACTTCCCAAAGTAATACGCAGAGCCAAGTTAATCATATCGGATGAGGCACCCATGGCCAAGCGATTTGCAATTGAGACATTAGATAGGAGCTTAAAAGACATAATGAGTAGTCAACTNAGGCACCCATGGCCAAGCGATTTGCAATTGAGACATTAGATAGGAGCTTAAAAGACATAATGAGTAGTCAACTGCCATTTAGAGGAAAGGTTATCATTTTTGATGGAGATTTTAGGAAGGTACTGCCGATTGTTTGTTGTGGTACAAGAGAAGAACTCATTAACGCAAGCTTAGTGAGATCACACTTATGGAGTCACATGGAAAAACTAAGCTTGAAAATAAATATGAGAGCACGGGCAGATCCAAACTTCAGTAATTTTATCTTACAAATTGAAAATGGGGATGTAGGGACCAACAGTGATGATATGATCTCTCTTCCAAATCAAATAGTGATACAATATAGCGACAACGAAGCTTCAGAGAACAATCTAATAAATAGAGTATTTCTGACGTTAAAAGAAAATGCACATTCAGAAAAATACATGGCAGAACATGCAATCCTTGGGGCAACGAATGAAGACATGGACTCGCTAAATGAAAGGCTAATTAAGTTATTTCCTAGAAGAAGCACAAAATTCACTANAGAAAAATACATGGCAGAACATGCAATCCTTGGGGCAACGAATGAAGACATGGACTCGCTAAATGAAAGGCTAATTAAGTTATTTCCTAGAAGAAGCACAAAATTCACTAGCTTCGATGAAGCATTTGATGACAGAAAAAAATACTACCAAGAAGAATTTTTCAATTCGTTGATGCCAAATAGTCTTCCTCCATACAAATTAATCTTCAAAGAAAACTGCCCAATTATGCTTATGTGGAATTTGGATCCATCAAATATTTTATGCAATGGAACAAGAATGGCATGCAAAAATTTTGTCAAAAATATTATTCACACTGAAATAACAAATGTCCAACATGCTGAAAAATAGGTTTTCGTACCAAGAATCCCTCTTTCACCTTCGGAAACAAAAGGTTATCCATTCGAGTTCAAAAGAAAGTAGTTTCCTATACGCCTATGCTTTTTGATAACTATAAACAAAGCACAAGACCAAACAATACCATATGTGAGAGTTTATCTTCCTCAACATGTGTTCTCCCATGGTCAACTCTATATTGCACTATCACGTGGAATTTCAATGTCAACAACTAAATTTTTGGTCAAACCATATAATAAGAAAAAAGGAAGAGGAATCTACACAAAAAATATTGTGTACAAAGAGGTCCTCCCACACCATAGGTATTTCCAAAAAAAAAAATGCTCTTACCGTCTTTTGTAATTATACAACATCTTAAGAATGTTCAATAAAAAAGCAATGTTGGAATATTACAATTAATAATATCATATGTAAATCAGACTCCACAAGTTAGGACTCAAATAAAATATAATATGAGATACNATGCTCTTACCGTCTTTTGTAATTATACAGCATCTTAAGAATGTTCAATAAAAAAGCAATGTTGGAATATTACAATTAATAATATCATATGTAAATCAGACTCCACAAGTTAGGACTCAAATAAAATATAATATGAGATACTACCTCAAAAAGTTTGCAAACATATAACATTTTGATTTCTTGTATTGTGCTTCCATTTACTACAAAAACCAAAACTNTCATATGTAAATCAGACTCCACAAGTTAGGACTCAAATAAAATATAATATGAGATACTACCTCAAAAAGTTTGCAAACATATAACATTTTGATTTCTTGTATTGTGCTTCCATTTACTACAAAAACCAAAACTCCTAGTTTTACATCGTCTTCTCATTTTTGGATATTGTATACTCATGTAGAGCCTTGACAATTCAACTGTATTCTATCACTAATATAGGTATATTGTAATTGGTGATTTGTTAGGCAAGAAATTCGAAGTGGTGTCTGATGATGAAGTCCCAACAACTCAAGTTTCAACCATCAATCATTTGCGAAAATATAACACCAATTGGCGATGAAGCCAAAGCCTATGGTATGTAGTCACTTTCAACAATACCAGGGGCCCTAGGGAACTTTGAAAGGTCATTCAAATTGATGACAAGGTTAGACATATTATCAAATGCTACTTTATTACTTATAAGATTCACATTATAAATGTTATATGATCATAACTCTTTATTTTTCCCCGAAAATGACTGCAGGGAACAAGAATTCAAGCTCTAATGTTTACTGATGCAACTACCTAGTTCATAGACCTATTTAGCAAAGACATGATGTACCTCATTTCCAATGGAGTAGTGAAGCCAACAAATCAAAAATTCAGCAATGTACACAAGGATATTGAATTGTCACTCACAATCAATGCCAATGTGCAAGAAGCTGAACTAAAATACTTCCCCAAATATAGGCATACAACTTTTTAACTTTCAAAGATGCACTCACACATAGAGATGAAGCCAAAGCATATGGTATGTAGCCTCGAACAACATAGCAAACAACATACATTTTGCAATTTATACCATGATACTATTTTCAAAATCCAAATTTGTATACAAACATCATAGGATTCTTGATTGAAATCAAACCAACAGTGAACATCAACAAAAGTGGAGGATCATCATCTAAGATGCAAGAAGTTCTTATCAAGGATACTAACTAATGACTGCAAATTCAACAGTTGTCTTACACAATACAACCTAAATACGGCTCCCTTCACAAGTTTCTAACCATTCAATGACTATAGATTGGAGTCTCTATGCTTGACTCTATGGGGTACTCTAGCAGACAATGAAGGGCAATTACTTGTGGAGTTGATTCCAGAAAAACTAGTAATTGCAATATCTAATGCAAACAGGTTCTCATATGAAGGTATTAAGCAATCATCTATTAATTAACCAAACGAAACTTTTGTATTAAATTGCCGATGAATTACAACATCTGTTACGACATTTGAAATAAATGCAAAGTCGGAGAAGGCATACCAAATGTGACAATGGTATACAATGAGAATGCTTGATATCTCCATGAAATTGTAAAAGTACTACTAACTAAGAGAATGAAATACATCTAATAAAAGGCAGCTAAGGTGAAAAACTTTTAAATTTTATTTTTACCCTTAATTATTAATATAATGTCCACCACATCCTTAATGTATTTTGATTTTCTTTGACAAAAATATTGTTACATACTCAATTCATGTTACTTAGTCCTAATGTATTAATTTTTCTTTAAATGGAGCAACTGAAAAGTGATCAACCTTAAGTATATCTTCATAAGTTGCACACTAGCAATCAAAGAATGATAATTATTATAGACCTTTTGAGTTTCTTATAGCTTCCACTTCTTTACAATATCTGCAACAAAACTTATTCTCAATCATCCTCACCAAATGGATCATGACCAATTTTGAGCGGTAAGTTTTCTTGATGATAATTACACATTCATTTCATCCATAAAAGAAAATTTAGAGTTCAATTGATATTTTCATTAGAGTGGTTGCTCAATCAGAGCTACTTTTTATATATAGGGTTTTTCAAATGGAGTGATTTATATTTCTTTTCTAAATCCGAGCTTCATATAGCCAAAGCATTTACATTGATGAAGTGCGACACTAAAGAGTTTAATATCCAATTGTA
The DNA here is from genome assembly GCA_963454935.2 of Ilex paraguariensis. Taxonomy (NCBI): domain Eukaryota; kingdom Viridiplantae; phylum Streptophyta; class Magnoliopsida; order Aquifoliales; family Aquifoliaceae; genus Ilex; species Ilex paraguariensis. The sequence goes on along the minus strand of CAUOFW020003181.1, from coordinate 546,445 downwards.
CTCTAGATACCACTTCTCACAATAAGCAAGTTGAAGGCATATCATTGGATTTTTTTCTGTGAGCTTTGTAATGCCCCAAAACTCACATTGGACGACATTACAATATAAAAACCATTCACATCATGAGAGCAACTAAATAAAGTCATCATTAAAGAACATTTCATTCATCAAATATAACATTTACAATATCATCCCAAAAGAATAGGCCAACCATGGCCCTTACATCCCAAAAGAATCAACTATTTTCTCGCAGCGGAATTAACAAAAGATTTGTCTTTACATAATCTCAAAAGAAATTTTCTAGTCTTGTTCCTAGGAGAGTATAACCCTAGACATCCACCTCGGGATCCACGAGCCCGTCTAGTGGAGCTTCCCAATGTATCAGCTCCTCAACTCCGAGCTCCTCGTCTAGACCATAATATGAAAAATATATATAGTTTGTAGGGAGTGAGCAATAAGCTCTATAGCAACATTCCTCCCTAACTCGAACAAGGTTTAGAAAACGTATAAAGCAAATCGGCCTCATTTTGCAAATATCATATATATATTTTTGAAATAAAACCGGGACATTTCAACGGATCTCAAGTTTACGCAATAGTAATAATTTAAATTAACAGTAACATGAATTTTTCAACAATAAACCATTTCCCACAAGTTCTGTAGAGTTCCATACCTCCACAAGCTCTTGTAGGAAACCAATTCAACACCATAACAATAATCGTTCAATGGTGTCCTCCCATATTCTCATGTATGTTGGTTTCTTCCCATGAATCTACACCCCGACTCTACCTCGTTCACCCACCACAATCACACAATTCCAAACATTTTAGGAAGGGCATATATCGTCTTTCACGGCATTGACGAATCCTTCCCAAGAAAGTTATACCATCTCTCAGCCTCGAACTTACGTGAACAATAGTGGTTGCTCTTACAAACAACAAACCACTACAAGTGTTAGGAAACCATCTTTCCCCCATTAGAATAGACTAACCTCTAACACTCTACGGCAATACTTGAATGCAAGTCAAGTCCATCACAACAACCATACAAGAGATGTAATAACATACATTTTCTTAAATCACAAGGAAATTCAAAATCCCCAAATTTCCACAATTTGCATTACAAGAGCACAATTTAAGAAAATAAGCAAGAGATCATCACAAATACCATTTGTTGTTTAATACAAAGCAGTAGAGTTTTGAAATCAAGAACAATTGAACATTAAGAAGAAAAATCCATTATTCTCAAAAATTAGAGTTTTCATGGCTATCAAACCATAATTACCTTCAAAACATGGTGATATTTGTAGGAACTTCAAGAAACAAGTATTTCATAGAATATATATACAAAAATTTAGAGTCGAAAGGGTACATATATGTAAGCCCTAGCTACAACGTAAAAGAATAGGAGAAACCCTACCTTGGTGTTCTTGAAAAATTAGGGCTTTGATCCAATCCAATGTGCAAATCCCCTTTGATCTTGTGTTTTTCCCTCTCTTTATTCCTCTCTAAGGTTTCCTAGGGTTAGAGATGTTGAAATGAGGCTAAAGAAGTTGTCCTTAAGTATTTATAGTGAAAGGAAGACCGACTGTTCACGACTTAAAAATTCAATTTTTTGGAAAACCTTTCGGAATGTTTTTCATCGACCTTCCGGAATGTTTGCCCACTAGACAAACATTTACATTAACCTTCCGGAAGGTTTTTCATAGACCTTCCGGAAGATTTTTCCTTCTTGAACAATTTTTTCTTTAACCTTCCGGAAGGTTTTGATCAACCTTCTGGAAGGTTTTGCCTGCTGAATAAAAATTTACATTAACCTTCCGAAAGGTTTTCATCGACGTTCCAAAAGGTTTTGCCTGTTTTTCTACAAATCCTTCCTTCTTCATTTCTAACCCATTCCAATCCATTCCACAACCATCCAAAATCTACTCAAACTTATACAACATACATTTGTACATTAAAGATAGTTGATACAAATTCTATTACAAAGGATTTTATACATTTACAAGCTAAAACTAAGTTTTAACTACTATTTACTCAAATTTTCCCATATTAACATTTCAAAAGAAATAATTACTTGCTATATATACTTATATACATACATAAAGATAAAAATGTGGGGTTTACAATCCACCCCCCTTAAAGAAAGTTTCATCCTCAAAACTCACCTCAAGTAGCAAATAAATAAGGGTACTTCTCTCGCATCTCCAACTCGGATTCCCAAGTAGCTTCCTCCACTCCATGATATTGTCACAAGACTTTCACCAGTTGGATGACTTTGTTATGAAGCACTTTTTCCTTGGTATTGAGAATCTTCATCGGTTATTCTTCATATGTTGCTCCATCTTGCACTTCTATATCCTCCAAATCCACGACATGCACGGTATTCGATTGACACTTTCTTAACATTGAAACATGGAACACGTCATGCACCCCTGACAGCTAGGCCGATAACCGTAGTTGATATGCCACTTTGCCTACCGCTTTGATCACCTTGAATGGTCTGATATATCTTGGAGCTAATTTCCCCTTCTTGTCGAATCTAAACGCTCCATTTTTGGGCAACACCTTGAGGTACACATAGCCCCCCTCTTGGAATTCTAATGGTCTTTGTCTTTGATCCGCATAGCTTTTTCACCTACTTNGAATCTAAACGCTCCATTTTTGGGCAACACCTTGAGGTACACATAGCCCCCCTCTTGGAATTCTAATGGTCTTTGTCTTTGATCCGCATAGCTTTTTCACCTACTTTGTGCCGTGCATAGGCTCTCCCGGATGAGTTAAATTTTCTCTGTAGTCTCCCAAACAATCTCTGGCCCAAACAAACTACTCTCTCCAGCTTCTAGCCAACAAGTCGATGACCTACATGGTCTCCCATACAATGCTTCATAAGGTGCCATGCCAAAGCTGGATTGGAACCTATTATTATACGCGAACTCCACCAACGACAAATGATTACTCCAACCTCCCTTGAAGTCCAATACACAAGCACGCAACATGTCTTCCAAAATCTATATCACCCTCTTAGATTGGCCATCCATTTGGGGATGAAAGGCAGTGCTAAAGTGTAACTCTATCCCCATAGCTCGTTGTAGACTTTGCCAAAATTGCTCCACAAAACGAGAATCACGATCCAACAGGATAGAGAGCGGAACTCCATGTAGCCTAACAATCTCACAAATATACAACTTGCTTAAGGTCTCCAAAGTATCTGTGGTCTTCATACTCAAGAAATAAGCCGACTTGGTGAGTCTATCTACAATGACCCATACGGCATTATGACCGCGGAAAGTCCATGGAAAACCTGACACAAAGTCCATAGTGATGTGATCCCACTTCCAATGTACATTTGACTTTTTAAGCATAGAGAAAACACCATTTTTCCAAGAAATGTGGGTATAAGTTTAGACTGCTAAGTTAGGTGTCAAAGCAATCATGTGATTAGTTACTTTAACAAACAATCTTATAATCCACATTTGTTCCATCATTCATTCACATATAATAATATAATGCTAATTCTAAACATGCATTTAAATAGATAAAAATGATAAATTGAACCATTCATTTCGCAAAATATGAAAGTTTAACACCAAAGTAAGGGATTCAAATCATTCATAGAAGAAGCAACAACTACACAACCATACTCAAGAACAGAAATATCTCTCTCTCACTCTCTACCAGCTTCACCCCTAAAAGAGTTGAGTGTCTCCTCCTGCTGTCGGAGAATCTTAGCTTGCTTGGCCTCAATACCAAGCATAATCTCCCTCAGTGATCGGTGGGTGTTGGTGCTAGTGCTGGGACCTACCTCTTGCTCTTGTTGCTCCTGGGCTCTCTCAGCTTCTAGCTCTCTCTCCTCCTTTGCATCAAGCTATCCTGCACCTCGTCAACTCCACGGGCAGGGGGATCCTCATGTCTAGCTATTGGGCCGCCACTATAACCTTGGCTCCTCCTAAAGAAAGCCTTGTTTAATGGCCCCATCGGCTTATGCACCCCCATCTGTGGCCTGACTTAGACCCTATGGTCCAAAAATACCTCCATCACCAAAATGCTGAAGGGGAGCAAATTTCTCTTTATGTCGCACCCCTTTATCATCTCCGTCAAGATCAATGTGGGGAGATCTATGCTATGGCCCCTTCCAATTGCATATAGCAGTCGGGCCATCTCTAGCAATATCTCGTTCTTTCATCTAATCGGGGCAAGGTCAGAGGCAATGATCAAATTTAACATTTTATATTTATCATTCAACTCACCTTGTGGAACAAATCTCTGACCCGCCTAAGAGAATGTGCCCAAGCTTGTCAACTCCACCCCCACCACGTTTATATCCACGTTCTTCCTCAAGGGGTAGGTAGACCTCGGGACCCTTGGTACGACCCATATCTCTACTACATAATCCATATACACATTGATGTCGGTCCCCCTCACATAAGTATTGGTTACTCCATCGATGATCTCATCGTTAGAGTAGAACTCTCGCAACAAGTACTCCAACCTCTATCCTCCATGTTGGCATGAATACCCAACTCCATAAAATCAAGCACTTCAATAGAGCTTTCACAAACAATTGGTTGCATGTGGTAAAAATTCTCATACCTATCCGCCTTGAGAGCCATGGAAAATCGAGTCTTGTCATATCTTCGGGCAATGGGTGCCTCCCCTCTCGTTTCTCAACCACCTCCTTTATGTAGTTTGGCTCTTGATTGATCACGCTCTACCTTGCAGGCACTTTCATTCTTGGAGGCATTGTGCTTCAAGTTTAGGGGTGTTAGGGATTGAAAGGTTTAATTTTTTTGTGAGAATGAGGATGAATGAGGTTGAAATGGCTTTGGGAAGTTTGATTTGGGGTAGAAATTGGGAATGAGAGCTATTTTGAGGGCTGGGTAATGAAAAGGCACTCTAGGGTTTGGATATTTTTCAAAATTTTGGGGGTTTTTGAAGTGAAGAAGACGAATCAGGCTTTTATAGCCTGAGAGCTGACGTTCGAATGTTAATGACGTTCAAACGTATGCAATAGAATTTTAAAAAGAACGTTCAAACATGGATGACATTCGAACGTGGTGAGCTCCCAATACTTTTGAGTTCTGTTAGAGACCAAAGTACAGTAAGGTCATGTCATTCGAACGATCTATTGGCGTTCAAATGGGGTACTCTAGTTTGAACGTTCTATTGGCGTTCAAACGTGCTGGGCTCCCAGTACTTGTTGGTTTCATCAGACTGAGTACTGCAAGTAGGTGATGTTCGAATGTCAGATCAGAAATCAAAAGTTTTTTTGCACATTAATATACACAATAAGAGAGGGTTATACACACAAGTTTGAACCAAACATTTATGGCGTCTCAGGATAAGTCCCTACCCACGCTTTAGGTTGGTATTTTGAGACATTCATTACTTAGCCCATGCTTTCATTTTAGTCAAAGACTATACCATATTGTTTACAGGCACCAAGCTTTTTGGCATAATGATGTTTAGCAAAAGTGCTTCTGCCATAGAGAAATTTTGCTTGCTCTTCTTGGATCTTAGTGTTTCTTACCAATCTTGCTTTTCTCATGATCACAGCATGCACATCAGATGAAAAAGTGCGTAGAACTCCTAGACTAAACCAAAAGAGTTTAACATCCATGATTTCTAAGTTTTACGACTCACTATCTAGTTTTTTAATGTCTGCCAGTCACAAAAATGATTGAAGATAACTCACAAACATGATCATTATTTTATACAAAATACGAGGGAAGGTACACAATATGATCAAAAACAGCGACAACAACAACAAAATAATTTACGGGCACAAAATACACAAAATATGAATTGTAGTTCTCACCCCTAACCTAAATTGAACATTGTCCCCAATGTTTCTAATTTACTAGTGTATGGATCCTGGAGATGAGGTTGAAAGGTAGAGATATGTCCATCTGCCAAAACCTACAAGCAAAATACACAAATTAATCATCTCTTCGCAGATCTGGGTTTCGGGTAGGCTGGTAAGCATTGTCTGTGAGTGGAAAGAGAAGTAGAAAACCTATAAACAAATACAAAATCAAAATACAAAGCTTGAAACATAGGATTGTGTCTGTGGAGTGAGTGGTCATGGGCCTATTGGGAGCTGGGTAGTGTTTGCAGAGGATAGCGAATAGCGAAGAAGAATAAAAAGGAAAAAGAAAGAAAAAGGGAAAAACGGTGGATGGGGAAAAGAGGAAAAGAGGATGGGGGCCTTATAAAGCCGTTCCCTCGGGTTGGGTTTCCACCTAACCCGACCCCTTTTGTGTCGGCAGGCGCAAATCTTGGAGGAATATTCTGTATCCATTAAAAGAATGGTTTCCACATCTTTAATAAATTTCTCCAAAAATGGTTTCAACCACTGGCCATTGCAGTAAAAATATTACCGTTTGAAGGGTTTTCCAGCTTCACTGCTCCATGTCCAAACTTTTTTTTGACAATGTAAGGTCCAGTCCATCTTGACCTCAACTTACCCAAAAATAGGCAGAGCCTTGAATTAAACAACAGGACTTTTTGAGAAGGTTCAAAAGACTTCCGCACAATGTTTTTGTCATGAAAAATTTTCATCCTTTACATTGCTATTTTTGCATTGTCGTATGCCTCATTTCTCAATTCCTCCAATTCGTTAATCTATAGTTTTCTTGATAGTCCAGCTTTGTCTAGGTTAAAGTTTATTGCTTTAATGGCCCAGTATGTCTTATGTTCCAGTTCCACAGGTAGGTGACCAGACTTGTCATAGACTAATTGATAAAGAGACATGCCCAAAATTATTTTAAAAGCAGTGCAATATGCCTAGAGTGTATCAGTTAGTCTTGATGACCAATCTTCGAGGTCTGGATTTACCATTTTTTCTAAAACTAGTTTGATATCTCGATTACTCAATTTTGTCTGTCCACTAGTCTATGGATGATAAGGGGTTACAATTTTGTGAAAAATTAATTATTTTTTGATCAAATTCCAAAAAGGACAATTACAAAATTGAGCACCCCCATTACTTATGATTGATTTCGTGAATTTCAAACCGGGACAAAATATTTTCTTTTAAAAATTTGATTACTGTTTGGTGATCATTATTTCAGCATGGAATTGGTTCAACCCATTTGGATGCAAAGTCTATGGCCACCAAAATATATAGATAGCCAAAAGAGGGGGGAATGGTCCCATAAAATCGATGTCTCAACAGTCAAAAATTTTAATCACTAGAATGGGGTTTAAGGGCATCATGTTTCTTTTAGAAATGCTCCCCAACATTTGGCATCTATCACATGTTAAACAAAATGCATGGACATCTTTGAAAAGTGTGGGCCAATAAAATACACACTGCAAGATTTTCATAGTGGTTTTCCTTGATAAAAAGTGGCCACCACATGCTTCAGAATGACAAAATGTTATTATCTGTCTGGTCTCTTGAGCGGGGATGCAATGTCTGATAATTTGATACTTACAGTACTTAAACACATACGGATCTTCCCAGAAGAAGTTACGAACCTCCCTCAGAAATTTTTTTTTGTTTATGGCAGTAAAGGATGGAGAGAAGCGTACCAATGGCAAGGAAATTAGCAATATCAGTGTACCATGGTGTCTCATCAATCATGAACAGTTGTTTATTGGGGAACTTCTCATTAATTGGAAATTCATCCTCATAAAATTCGTACGCTAATCTGGACAGATGATCTGCCACCACATTCTAAACACCCTTCTTGTCCTTAATGATCAAATCAAATTCTTGGAGCAAGAGTATCCATCGTAAGAACCTTGGTTTCGCATCCTTTTTTTGTGAACAAAAATTTCAGTGTTGCATAGTCAGTGAACACAATAACAGAAGAACCAACAAGATAAGAACGAAAGTTCTTCAAAGCAAAGACTACAACAAGCAATTCTTTTTCAGTTGTTGAATAATTCATTTGGGCATCATTTAAAGTTTTACTTGCATAGAAAATCACATGTGGTTTCTTATCTTTTATTTGTCCCAACACAGCACTTACAGCATAATCACTTGCATCACACATTAGTTCAAAGGGTAGGGTCCAATTAGGGGGTTGCATTATCGAAGCAAAAATTAACATACCCTTAAACTTGTCAAAAGCTTTCTGGCATGCCTAACTCCACATAAAAATGAAGTCCTGACTTAGGATATGACACATGGGTTTAGCTATGGTATTGGAATTTTTATGAATCTCCTGTAAAACCCTACGTGTCCCAGAAATGATCAGACATCCTTTACAGTCTTTGGAGCAGGTAGATTCCCAATCAAATCTATTTTTGTCTTGTCAACTTTCATGCCTTCAGACGACACAATGTGACCTAAGACAATGCTTTGTGTTACCATGAAATGACATTTCTCCCAATTGAGTACCAAATTGGCTTCCTTACATCTTGTCAATACCTTCTCTAGATTGGCCAAACACAAATCAAACGAGTCACCATATACAGAGAAGTCATCCATAAACACTTCCAAAAACTTATCCACCTTTGGAATGTTGTAGGAGCATTACAAAGCCCAAATGGTGTCCTTTTGATTGCAAAGGTACCAAAGGGGCATGTGAATGTGATTTTCTCCTGGTCATCTAGTGCAATCTCAATTTGATTGTACCTAGAATACTCATCCTGGAAACAATAGAATTCATGGCCTGCAATTCTCTCTAGGACTTGGTCAAGAAAAGGAAGAGAAAAATGGTCTTTTCTAGTTACCGAATTGAGCTTTTGATAGTCTATGCACATTTGTCATCCTTTGATTACTCGAGTTGGTACTAGCTCATTGGCATCATTTCTGATTACTGTGACCTCAGAATTTTTGGGCACAACTTGGGTTGGGCTCACCCACTTGCTACCGGAGATGGGAAAAATTATTCCTACATCTAAGAGCTTAAACACCTCAATTCTCACAACTTCCTTCGTGTGAAGGTTCAGTCGTTGCTGCATTTGACGAGTGGGTTTTGAATCCTCTTCAAGGTATATAGCATGATTATAGATTAACGGGTTTATACCTTTCAAGTCAATGATGGTCCATCCAATAGTGCTTTTATAGCTTTTAAGAACTTCAATTAGTTTAGACTCTGGCAAGTCCGTGAGCTTAGATGAAATTATCACTGCGTATGACCCATCCTCTCCTAAAATGCATATTTGAGGTCAGATGGGAGAGGTTTTAGTTCAAGCTTTGGTGGCCTGACATTTGATGAGATTGGCTTTGTGCCACTTGGTGAAAGTTCCTCGAATTTAGGGGCCCATATCTCAACAACATGAGTGGAGCAATTCTTTGAATCATCATTTATTGTCTCAGATGTGATAGATTCTGACAGAGAAGATTTAGTAGGATTTTCAAAGAATGTGTTATTCAGATATTCCTGAACCAACGACTCAATGGAATTTATTTCTCTCTCTTCTTTGTCCTCTCTTGAGTGTTTGGCAATATTAAAAATATTTAGCTTAGGAATCATATTCCAAAAAATTAATTTCATGACTCCATTCTTGCAATTGATTAGTGCATTTGAAGTTGCTAGGAAAGGTCGACCAAGAATGACGATAATTTAGTTTTTTGAATCCATTGCTGGCTAAGTATCTAGAACAATGAAGTCAACAGGGAAGACAAAGTTGTCCACTTGGACAAGCACATCTTCAACAATGCCTCTTGGGATTTTAACATACTTGTCTACCAACTAGAGTGTAACACTGGTGGGTTTGAGTTCATCTAGACCTAACTGCTGATATACAAAGAATGGGAACAAATTGGCACTTGCCCCAAGATCGAGTAGGGCTTGTTCTATTCTGAAGTTTCCAATGACACACAACACGGTTGGACACTTAGGGTCCTTGTATTTTGGAGGGGTTTTGTGTTAAAGCAAGGCACTGGCTTGTTCTATCAAGAAGACTCTTTTTTAGACATTCTGGCTTCTCTTGCCTATGCACAAGTCTTTTAAAAACTTGGCATAAGACAGAACATGTTTGATTGCATCTAGANCAACACGGTTGGACACTTAGGGTCCTTGTATTTTGGAGGGGTTTTGTGTTAAAGCAAGGCACTGGCTTGTTCTGTCAAGAAGACTCTTTTTTAGACATTCTGGCTTCTCTTGCCTGTGCACAAGTCTTTTAAAAACTTGGCATAAGACAGAACATGTTTGATTGCATCTAGAAGTGGGATGTTTATCTTTACTTGCTTAAAAAGCTCATAAATTTCTGGCTGATTATTCAACTTCTATACAGTATTGATTCTATGAGGAAAATGAAAAGGAATAGGACACGAGGGTTGCTTTACTTTTAATGGCTCTAGTTCTTGTTCAACTACATGTTTAGGCTCCTCCTCAATCACACGTTCAGGCCCCATTGGTGCATTGACTGGGACTGACTCAGATTTTGGCTTAGGAATTAGCATGTCTCTAATGGTCTTGTCAATCACCTTGCCATTTCTTAGTGTAGTGACAACTTGGGCTTGGTGTTGTAGGGTTTCCATGATTATAGAATTTTCCACCTGAAATTGGCCTTGTGGTGGTTCTGATTGGGCATGAAACTTGCCTTTTTCATGTGTGCTCATGGATTGGGTCAATTTTTGGATGTGGATTTTGATATCCTCGAAAGATTAGGTGGTCTGTGCCTTGAAATCGATGATGATTGGTGTGGAATGAGTATTATAGTTCATTTTGGATTTGCATGAATTGGTTCAATGTATCCTCAAGGCTCCACTTGTGTGGTGGTTGGTATGGTTGATATGCAAGAGGTCCTTGGGGNGAGCATGAAACTTGCCTTTTTCATGTGTGCTCATGGATTGGGTCAATATTTGGATGTGGATTTTGATATCCTCGAAAGATTAGGTGGTCTGTGCCTTGAAATCGATGATGGCTGGTGTGGAATGAGTATTATAGTTCATTTTGGATTTGCATGAATTGGTTCAATGTATCTTCAAGGCTCCACTTGTGTGGTGGTTGGTATGGTTGATATGCAAGAGGTCCTTGGGGTGGTGGTTATGAATTTTGTGGATTCATAGGAGTTGGTTGTGTGTTCCTCCAACTGAAGTTCGGGTAATTCTGCCACCCTGGATTTTATGTTTCAGAGTAAGGGTTGGAGTATGAATTGTTGAAGTTAGATATTGAATTTGTTTGCTCCAACAAGACCTCTTTGAATGCTAGAATGGTAGGACACTCCCCAGTAGGGTGTCCTGCCAGTGCACAAATCCCACACACTTTTTCTGTGAGAGGGCCAACATCAACTTGATAAACATTTTTCATCTCTAAAGCTTCAAGCTTTTGAGATAAGGTGGACATTTTTGCTCTTAGGTCATCATCATCTCTCAAGACATACTAACCCCTTTGGGAAGTAGATGGTTTGGCTTCAACAATGGTAGGGGAGGCTGAGGCCCACATCTAATAACTATCAGATATGGTGTCAAAAAAATTGAATACCTCCTCTGGACTCTTACCCATAAACTCTTCTTGAGCCATCATTTCGACAAACTATTGTAGTCTAGTGGGTAAGGAGTCATAAANCCCACATCTAAGAACTATCAGATATGGTGTCAAAAAAATTGAATACCTCCTCCGGACTCTTACCCATAAACTCTTCTTGAGCCATCATTTCGACAAACTATTGTAGTCTAGTGGGTAAGGAGTCATAAAAGAATCCTACCAAAGTCCAATTCTCAAAAGCATGGTGTGGGCATGACTGGAGCAGATCCTTGAATCTCTCCCAACTTTGCTAAAAGGTTTTTCCTTCTTTGATCGAAATATTGATGATTTTTCTTTTCAATGCATTAGTGTCGTGTAGAGGAAAAAACTTTCTTAAAAATTCATTCTGTAGTGCCCGCTAGTTAGGTATTAAAAGAGCTTTTAAAGAATTTAGTAAGTGTTTAGCTTTATCCTTTAGAGAAAATGAAAAAAAATTTATTTGGCCAACTCAAAATTGTCTTGAAACGTTCCACATACTTCCTCAAACTCTTTTATGTGCATATATGAGTTTTCTGTTTCGAGTCCATCAAATTGAAGGAGTAGTTGAATTGTCCCTATCTTCATAGTAAAAAGGGGTGCATTTTTAGGAAAGATAAAACAAGAGGGGACACTATTTCTTATGGGATTTAAGTAATTTCTCAGAGTTCGAATGTTAGGCACTTCCCCCTCTCTCACAGGAACTTCCCCTTGTCTTTCATTATTTGTGATATTATTATCAAAAGGGTCTGCTACTAATCTAGGTGAAGATGGTTAGACTGATTCATAGATCTAACAAATTATACTGAAAAATTTTGAAAGTGAGGATCGTCCTCAAACATAAAAAAAATAAATTATACACAATAAATCAAAGAAAGAATATATACAAAAACGAAGGTATTCTTACCTTTTACCTTAAACACCTTTTATGGCTCCCTGGGAAAGGCGCCAAAAACTTGACTTAATCTGAAATGTGTACACCCAAGTGTAGGCGGTCAAGCTGTAGTTATAATCTAGTTAAGTCCGAAGACAAATCCACAAAGAACTATTGTTGGTGTTTTGAAGTAATCAGTGACAGAGACCATGTGATTGGAACCTTTAAAATTTATAGTGATGATGTTTAGAGATTTTCCTGAGCCAAATATATCATTCTTTCCAAGAAGTTTTTTTAGAAAAAATATAAGATAAATTCAAATATAAACAGTCACCCTTTAGCTCGAGTATTTGAATATGTAGTTAATCATCCAATTTATTATACTTGTGGTGGGTAACTCAATTAACTCCCGTGTCAACAGCAAGTTAATCGGAAGATAAAGTTTGGTTATGAGAATTAAGTGCATGGTTCCGATGCCTTTCTAGAAGTTTACAAGAATTGTCTATGCCAAGACTCAAACCATCTACAAAAAAGCAAGTGTTTTTACAAGGCATTCAACCATAGCGTTAATATTCCATTCTTTAAATGGAGTTCAATAATGATGAATATTGAAGGGTAGTCATGAAGATCTAGTTGGGGTACTTGCCTTGAACCAATGAGTCTTTCTATACAAGAGTCATTTATATTACAGAAAGTACTCACGGTTATACAAAGTACCTTAATTTTACTAACTACAGTCAATCATTCAATAAGCAAGTAAAATATAAAGCATTTAAGCATAAATGAAATGCATAAATATAACTTTTAGATAATTTATACATTTCCATCACCTCTTACTAAAGAGTGAATGAGAAACTACTCTCTTCATGACTTTGGTAAAGCTAGAAAAGTGAGTGATGTTCATCCCTCCAAATAAAGGAGTTATAAAGTGAACCACACAAAACAAGGAGCTAATCTTCGATGAAGAATGAGTGAATCACGTTCCACCCTTCATGGCTTTGGTAAAACTCTAGAAAATTAGAAGAGTTTCACTCCTCTAAGAGAAGAAGGAAGCTCAAACAATGGAAGTGAAAGAAACTAATCACTTTTGGAGGGTTTCCATTGCAACCAAAAGATGATCTATCTCCCTTGATACAAGTAAATATAAGCTTAAGTCTAAGATTAATTCTACAACTACAAGTGGGATTCTAGGCCTCCATCAAGCTCTCTACAAGAATCCTAAAAGAACTCCCTAAAAGAACTCCTTCAATGGGAGTATTTATAGGCAAAGAGAAAGTGGATGAATAGTAAAAGGCCTTCAAAGTCCAATGTCTGGAGAGAAAATCATCTACTTTGCAACCTTTTTGAAGACAACGTTCGAGCATTGTCTGGCGTTCGAACGTTACTCCTGTATTTGCTTGATCGTCGTTCACACGTTGTCTAGCATTCGAACGTTGCTTCTGTCTTTTCTTGATGGGCGTTCGAACACCAGATAGGGTCTGACCTTCCCACTCAAGTAGCATTTGGTCTTTTGTGAAATCCATTTTCACTCTCCATGCACAACTTGACGCTTTACACTCAACATCCTGGTCCTCAAATAATTCAAGAAGACGTTCGAACGTGAATTGGCGTTCAAATGTGGTACTCAAGTACCTCATTGTTTTCCTTCTTGGCAGCAACATGCCATGTCTTAGCATCTTGCAGTTTGATCTTTAGTAATTCAAGAGAACCTTCGAACATTAATTGGTGTTCAAACGTTCTTACCTTGGTCCAAGCTTTTCCAATTTTGCACTAGAATATGCTGGTATTACACGAAAGTGTGATATTCATTGCCTTTGGTCCCTTGTACAATTTATGTCCTAAAATGCAAGCATTTAAACTCCATCAAAGTATAATTAGTCCTAAAAAGGCATAGTGATATGCTAATTTTAAATACTAATCAGCACATAGCCCAAACCGTAGATGAACATAGAGAGACAGAGAGAACCAAACCACCCCAACAATAAACCATGTAAGCTCATATAAACAAAGTGTGCCAAAAATACCAAAAAAAAAACTACACTATGTTAACAATACCCAAAGTATTCATTTCATGTCTTCATGATTCCCACATTTTCTTGCCTTCTCAATCTTGCTCCGAGTACCAAGTCATAACGCACAAATCAAAATCGATCTTATATATTTCATCCTCATTATTCACATCAAATTTTNCGATCTTATATATTTCATCCTCATTATTCACATCAAATTTTAGCAGGAAACCATTTTCCAGATTCTTTACTATGATACAACATCCACAATCTACACTCTCTATCAAGTACTTGAGATAGGCATACCCAACACATAATTTTTAAACTCAATTAAAGTAACAACCCCAGTACAACTCGATAATATCATGTTAGCAAAATAAAGGAACTTTGGCACAAATCGAGTACAACTCGATCTATTGTGCGTGTGTTGTGTTGGCCTGTGTGTGCCTGATGCGTGTTGTGTTATATGTGCTTGGGTATGTGTTTTGTCAAACACATGGTGAGCAGTGTGAGTTTGTTAAGTGTGTGTGATATGTGCTTGTTAAGTGGTGTTTGTGTGGTGCTTGTGTGTTGTGTGTTCGTGCTAGGTGTGATTTATGAGTGTTATGTGTGTTTTTTTTGTGTGGAGGTTGGAGAGAGATAAATACCTTCAATAAGGTATGAGAGTTGGGTGGTGTGGTGGTGACAGTGGCGGTGGCACTGTGGAGTTGAGAGAGAGAACATGAGTGCGGGAAAAGTAGACGTAGCCTTGATCCAAGCCGCCAAGCACTGGCCAAAACTCGCCGTTGTCAAAGCAAACGACATTCCACTGATTCATCTCTCTGTTCTAAACTCCCCCAACTCGCTGCACTTGGGGTGACAACCTTCCATGCTAGAGACCCCCCAACGAATCTCTTCTCTCTCTTTCATGTGTCTCTCTCTTCCCCTTCCCCCTCCCCAACAAATAAACCAGATCATTTTAGAATTTTTCTCAAACAGCTTGGGATCAAGCCCAAAAAATTGGAAAAAATATAAAACTTACTCAAATAAAAAAAAGAAAAAAAATCTCAATTATGCTAAGAGCTTGACAAACATAATCACTACAATTGTGCTACTCGATCACAATTTGGGGGGGAGTATTTCTGTGTGTGTTTGTGTGTGTGTGTGTAAATTAGGAGAGAAAGAGGGGGAGAGAGAGAGAGAGAGAGAGAGAGAGAAGGTTGTGGTTGTGTCACTTGAGATAGCGTAATAGACACAAAAAGAAGGGAGAGANTGTGTGTAAATTAGGAGAGAAAGAGGGGGAGAGAGAGAGAGAGAGAGAGAGAGAGAAGGTTGTGGTTGTGTCACTTGAGATAGCGTAATAGACACAAAAAGAAGGGAGAGAGGGCTTGAAGGGGAGGCAGAGAGGAAGCAAGTTCTAACAATGAGTAATGGTGAGAGAAAAGATTGCATGTGATGGAATTGGGGGAAAAAATATATATGGGATAAAATTCAAGTTATGAGCTGATTTATTAGATAAATATGTGTATGTGTGTGCATAGAAGCTTTGTAATATGTAGAATTTTAGAATTAATGGAATCAAGCTTTCCAATATTTTTCTTCTCTTCTCCTCTCTGTTTTTCCTTCATCACGGAATAGAAATTTCAAGAGAATTACCAAAAAATCATAGTTTGGTACTGTCAAAACTCACCAGACCGCAAACAAAACCATGTGACAACTCATTGAAGTTTTCAAAGGGCAACATAGTCATATATATTTGAAGAGTCATCATATGTATATACGGATTATTTATATAAACTTTTTTACTAAAATTTGAGAAGGGGGTGGGGATAGACTNCAAAGGGCAACATAGTCATATATATTTGAAGAGTCATCATATGTATATACGGATTATTTATATAAACTGTTTTACTAAAATTTGAGAAGGGGGTGGGGATAGACTCCCCTGACCCCAGTGTAGATCCATCCATTCTTCTCTTTTGAGATGAATCACATCATTAAGCAAATTAACCTTATGGTTTGGGCGGTTTGTGTTCAACCATAGGATAGTTAATAAGGTTCGTCACGTTAAGTCATTGTCTTTAATTTTCTCCCGTGCAATCAAACAGATAATAGGTTATTGAAACCTCTCTGTCATAAACACAAAAGAGGGTAGAATTTGATTGTGACCTTGTTGTCATCTTGAAAAAGAAAGAAGAAGCTGGAGATTAGTAAAATATAGAAGTACATAGCATTACGTTGGCCCTTGGGATATTCTGACCAAACAAGCAAAGACTATCACAAAGGGCTCGAAATAATCAAAGATTAGTCGTGATCAACAAAAAAAAAAACAAAAAACAAAGATTAGTCTATGGCTGATGCAATCTCCCTGAAACGTTTATCTTAGTCAGGAAGCAATGTTAGTTCCTGTAAGCAACGCATCCCTCGGCCTTAAGCATCTCTCTCTCTCTCTCTCTCTCTCTCTCTCTCTCTTACACTCACCCACACAATGATCAACATAAACATTCAACATATTTTACTCTTACTAAACGTCTTCATTAAGCTTTCTAGATGAGGTTGGTTCTTCCTTTTCTGGAAAAAAGACAGAAGGAGAGGGCAAGAGTGATCACCACGCAAAGCCAACAATGAGTGATGCAATACCAGCTTCTACTGAATGGTTACAATACTATCAACTACCGCCGCCTAGCTATGAGGTACTGCCAGACGGACTCTCCAATAACACTGTGGTGACCACAACCCCCAGTACCACCAAAGACTTCATGTTGAGCCCAAACACTTCAATTACAAGGGGTGGTGATTTGAGCCATAGGGCTTGCATACGCAAACCAATCCAAATGCGGTCTAGAGCTTCTAGGAGGACACCCGCAAACGGTGATACTACATCACAATACGATATAAGATCACTAACTAATAATTTTAAAACTGATGATACCTCAAACAAGCCATAGCTGTGAGGTCGGGTCAAGAGGTCAAGAAAGACACGAGGAACTCAGAGAACCAGGGGTGGAGTTCCCCTTGGGGAGATCGTAGTTGAACCGACTAGAAACAACTGGATGACTACGGGAATTGGGNGGAAAGACATGAGGAACTCAGAGAACCAGGGGTGGAGTTCCCCTTGGGGAGATCGTAGCTGAACCGACTAGAAACAACTGGATGACTGCGGGAATTGGGCCTCATGCATGAAACTCTCAACCAACCAAGATGCTCTCCTAAAATTAAGGAGGATCCCATGAATAATGGGCAAAGATCTCGGCTGAAATCCCACGGAATAGGGGGCAGCTTTATAAATACTACACAACGCGTCATCGTAAAAAAGTAGAAGAAAAAAGAGAAAAACCCTAATCAGTTCAGCATTGTCTTGTATTTCATTCAACTAATCAATAAGAGAAGAGAAGGAGCAAAAACCTCTATTGGAGAGTGGACTTGCCGAGCTCCTGAGCCAGTGAATCACTATATTTTCACTGTGTGCACCCCTTTAATCCACTCAATATTTCTATTGTAGCATCATACACGAGCCTTGTAGCTCTAATCCCCGCTCATCTCATGTTACCTGCCCTTTTTGCTCATCCACGTTGATTTACGCCATCAGTTTGGCACCGTCTGTGGGAACGACTATTCCTATTACAAATAAGCTGATCTTTCAGTGATTGATGGCGTCAACACGAAACATGAGCAAAAGCCAAACAAACCTATCTCGGATGCACGACTAACAGGGAGCCACCAATGGCAGATAGCTCAAGAACGTCCTAGAGACTAATCCTCCCATGTGGAATCCCCCAATAAATAATGAGATGGAGGCCCTTCGCCTCGTCAATCAGCTCTTGATAAATCAAAACGAGGAGCTCTTGAAGCTCTTGCAACACCCACAGGAGGCACGTCTAGCCCAAGAAGATCAGAACAGTCCCCACTACAGGGACCAACAACACCTTGATCCACTTAGAGAAGACAATGAAGGGGGGGAGAACAGCCAGACCTTGAGGCAGGTTCCCCAACTACCCCTAGGAACGGCCACAATGAAGAAGTACAAAGTCAAAACCTTGAAGGTGAAAAGAATGATGTCTTCCCTTATCAGCAGGAGAGAAGGGAATAATATTGGGGGCAGCGCTTCAAGGGCATCCAGCAAGAACTCAGCCACATGAAGGAAGCGGTCAGGAGTAAAACTCTAGTTACAATGGACGCCTTGGTGCAGCAGACTAAATCTCCATTCATGCCTAGGGTGTTGCATTTTCCCCTCCCCCTACCAAAGTTCAGAATGCCTCAGATAGAGTCCTTTGATGGAACCAGCGACCCCATAGACCACCTCAATACTTATAAGAACCAGATGGAATTACACGGGTATCCAGATCCCGTATGCTGTCGAGCCTTTGCCATCACTTTGAAGGGTTCAGCCTTGGCGTGGTTTAATAGGCTCCCCCAGTCTCAATCTCTTCCTTCAAAGAGCTTTCCATTTCCTTCGTATCCCACTTCATAGGGGTTCGAACCTATAAAAAGCCGAGCTATCACATTTTGAATGTGAAACAGGGACCACAAGAAAATCTCAGGTCGTATGTCCAAAGATTTAATTCAGCGTCGTTAAAGGTGCATGTCCCAGATGAAAATTTTGTCATCACTACCTTCATAGCTGGTTTAGGGGTGTAGTCTAAAGATTTGATGTTCTCCATATCAAAAAATCCCCAAGTAAGCATGGCCGAGGTGCTTGGCAAAGCAGAGACATACATAAACAGCGAGGAAGCTCTTCTGCATATAGAGACAAGGGAAAGGAAGAGAAAAAGAGGAACCGAAGTATCAGGAGAGAGAGGAAAAGAAACAGATCTCCAAAGAGAGATAGATCTCCCAGAAGAGACAAAAAGTGATCCCCAAAAAGAAGGGGGAACATTAAGGACCGCTTAGGCNAGATGAGACTCAACCCTGCAAAGTGCGCCTTTGGAGTATCAGCAGGGAAGTTTCTAGGATTCATAGTCAACAACAGAGGAATCGAGACTAACCCATAAAAGATTAAGGCAATTCTAGATATGCGACCACCGTCTAACACCAGGGAGATTNGGGAACATTAAGGACCGCTTAGGCCCCCCCGCAGCCTGAACTACAGCCGAGGTATGCACCTCAACAATATACCCCTCTCATTGCGATAGTATCCCAGATCCTATACGAGGTGCAGAACGAGAAATTCCTAAAGTGTCCTCTACGAATGAAGGTAGATCCGTCTAAAAGAGACCCTACGAAATATTGCAAGAATCATAGGGATCATGGCCATCATACGGACGATTGCATCCAGCTAAAGAAGGAGATCGAGTTCTTGATCCATAGGGGACAGTTATGATAATTTATCGCCCATGACAACCAGGACAGAACTCCGCCATCACCGGCACCCCATCAGCAAGCCCCTGAGCAACACCAATAACCCTTAGGGGAGATCAGAGTGATATCAGGAGGATTTATNCAGGCTCATACTATCGAGGTTCTAATAGATCAACCAATGAAGCAAGTGCTGCATAAACCCGAGTCTTCAGGAAGACCAGTTAAGTGGGCGATAGAGCTCAGCGAGTTTGATGTTAGGTATAAGCCAAGAACTGTGATCAAAGGGCAAATTTTGGCAGATTTCATCGTAGAATTCACTGTAGTAACACCTGCGGAAGCCACATTCCTGATACCTGACCTTCTCGTATGGAAACTTTTGGTAGACGGAGCTGTCANGAGCACAACCATCACTTTCTCGGATTCAGACTTGGAAGGCTGTCAGTATTCCCATGATGACCCGTTGGTCGTAAGGGCCATTTTGGCAAACCAAACTGTTCATTGAGTTCTAATTGACAATGGGAGCTCGATCGACATCATTTTTGCCCCTGCCTTTGACAAAATGGGTGTAGGAAGGGAGAAGCTTGAGCCAGTGAATGCTCACTTGAAGGGGTTCTCAGGGGAGAGGGTGTTACCCCTGGGTTCCATCCAACTCGTGCTCACTATGGGGGACCCTTCTTGTCAAGCCACCACCACTGTGAAATTCATGATAGTTGACGCCCCTTCTACATACAATATACTACTTGGGAGACCATTCCTCAACGCAATGAAGGCTATCCCCTCAGCAAATCACCTGGTCGTAAAATTTCTTACAAAAAATGGAGTTGCAATGGTCCGAGGAGACCAGCGAATAGCCAAGGAATGCTACATGGCCTCAATGAAGTAAACAGAGGTTGAAACTATCCAGCTAGATGAGCTTGACATGGGGGGATAAGTTGGAAACTAGGCCCATACTGTCAGAAGAGCTAGAGTCAGTCCAGCTCGATGAGGAGCCTGAATATATTATTTATGTGGGATCTAAGTTGAGCAAAGAAATGAAAGACCTACTCTCCCAATTCTTGAGGAAGAACATGGGGGTGTTCGCTTGGAAGCAAGAGGACATGGAAGGCATTGACCTCTCAATCATCAGACACAAGCTAAGCGTGAATCCCATTTGCAAACTTGTTAAACAAAAGTAGAGAAGTTTTGCTCCGGAACGCCAGAAGGCAACTAACGAGGAGGTCAATAAATTCCTCCACACCAAAGCCATCAGAGGGGTGGACTACCCTACCTGGTTGTCGAATGTGGTGCTGATCAAAAAGACCAATGGGAAGTGGCGGCTCTACATTGATTTCACTTATTTCAATCGAGCATGCCCCAAGGATAACTTTCTCTTACCTCGAATTGACTTGATCGTGGATGCAACTGCTGGGCATGAGCTCCTCAGCTTTATGGATGCTTTCTTAGGTTATAATCA